>JAUTBQ010158739.1:0-12978 GCA_032361185.1 Lepetodrilus ovalis | reverse complement strand
ATCAAATATATGATTGATTAAGAATATATAACATCCAAATACAATATTTAAATACAATTGGAATTATGAAAATTCAATATGGCCGCCAATAACGCATGGACAATTTAGCAACAAGCATACTGTATTTCCCTATGTTGAGTTAGCTGTGACCCTATATGTACTTTGTGAAGATACCATGGTTACTGGTTTGTTAAAGAAACTTAGAAACACGGCCATAGTATAGAACACACGGTTATAGACTGGTAAGTGAATACTTCAAGATGCTAAGTATGTTTTTTTCTATAGTCACTAGTGCTATTAATGCTATCTAGACATACTTCAAGCAACTCCATCTTCAATCCGTTGTGCACGTCCACCCTCTGAGCGTCACTCAACATCCATAAGTAGCAGTGAGACCCAGTCTGCATCACCAGTTCTCCAGTCTGGATGAGAACACACAGACCAAATACACCAACATAACAGTAAGTACGGTCCAAATACAGTTATATATAAAACTGTAATATAATCCAGGGGCGGTATCATATAAACCGCTTAGTTAATAAAATTTACTTAGGTCCGCAAAACACTAACTTTGCGACATGTTTTCACTAAGTTTTCGATATTGGTTTAGTTTGAATTAAGTTTGGCTAAGCCAAATACAGAAAACGTACTCCAAATATGTTAAAAACTAAAGATGTTGTTGCTGACTTAAATCAGTTGAAAAACTAAACAGTTTATAGGATACCGCTCATTGGTATCATGTCACGAAACTCTCTTATCCAATAAGAGACCATAGCGCTCTCTTTGCCGATAGCTAATGCACTGCTAAGAGAGCGCTATGGTCTCTTTAGACTTTGTGGATAAGAGAGCTTTGTGAACAGATACCTTGTAGAAGTGTTAGCTGTTGTCATTAAATGGATACAACGAAGAGCGGTTACAAATGTACCCTCTCGTAGTGGAACTTCAGTGTTCCATGCTCGTGGTGTTCATGTACATTATGCTGATGTTTGGTGGTAGCGGCGGTAGCGGAAGGATCCTGGCACTGAAAAGGTGAACCAATATGATGAATGCAATATGAAGATAAAATATGTGTGTTTCCTTTAATGCAGCATCGCAACCCAAGGGTACTTTTTACTTTTTACTCATTAATTGTCGTACGACGTGAAATACGTCCTGAATGAAATAAGTACCCATGGTACGTATGAACTAAGTATAACCGGGGAGTTACAGTATTAACTAAACTAAGTTGTGCTTACACCACGTCTATGCATAAGATCCCTGTGGTACGAGGATGCCTTTTCTGATGCTTCAAAAAAATAGTTGTAGAACATGTGCATATACTTGCATTGCATGGCTAATTTTATTCGAAATACAGTACTAATTATTATTTTGTTACAGCTATCAGCAGATGGAGGATGGTAGCGCAAATGTAAAACGTTTTTAGATCGTAGCCAAAGGCTTCGCATTCAAAGCTCGTCCCTCGAGCCCTGGTGCGCCATCAATGTTCGCAAACGTTACCTTTCTGACGCGATCTTGATTCTTGATAGGCAATGCAGTTATCATCCTTGGTCTGTCAGTACCAGCCGGTGTTCGCAGGTTTACTGCAACATTCAGCGCTACGGATGTTGCGTATTTCCTCCTGCCCTAAACTGACAAGTCGTGATGTTAGTGAAAGATTTTAAAAGCCACTATAAACCAAATAAATAAAAAAAAAAAAAAAAACCCCAAGAACATGACGCAAGTGGTGACCGAATGACTGACCAATCGGAAGTGCTGTCCAAAGTGCATACGGTAATTCACCTACATGATAACGCCTACATGATAACGCAGGATAACGTTGAATGTTCAACTCAAGTGCTGCATGTTCTTGATGCAATTTGAATTTCTACACTCAAGTCAACACGTGGGACCAAAATGAATCTATGACCTCTTGGACCAATGGCAGATATCGCTATATGATCTGGAATAATATCGACCATTTCCCGTCAATTTCTTTTATGGAATTCTAGCCTGTCATTTTCTTCAGAAATTGGTAGATAAATGGGTTGGTTGAATTGCGGGGTTTCAATCTGCTTTCAACATTCTTTCACTGATATCGTGATTGGCATGTTTGTATGCTTATTTCCAGCTTGTACTAGACTGGATTTCCACTGGCTGATTTTATTAGCTCACACAATATCCTGAAGCTATCTTGTACAAATAACGACATCGTTAAACATTTGTGGAGGAAAATTTGATGATACTGAAAGACAAAAATGATAACTTTGGTAACATTTCCTCTGTTGTTGCTTTACCCATTTAACCCTCTCCATGCTGGAGGCAACCAGAGATGCCTTAACCCTCTCCCTGCTGGATTATGTACATGTACTGCTATTTAGGGCATCTCCGGTTGCCTGCAGCAGGGAGAGGGTTAAGGAGCAGTGTCTGCCTAATCCAGCAGAGAGAAGGTTAATGCTGAGCACCAATTTGTGTAAACAACAAGCAACATTACCGGTAGTATGAAGTGGCCAGAGCTTGAACCAATGTAACAGGACAAGAAAAGACAAGCAGGTGAAATAACATTTTTATAGACGCTGAATAACCTTTCATGACAAGGATAAGCATTAGCATACACAGTACACAATGAAATTCATTAAAGCTCATAAGGTAAGGTAACAATCTGAAGAAGAAAATTTATTGTGTAAAATAACTACAAGCTCGTAACAAATTGTAGAATGCCATATTTGATCTATTTCTGGAAATAAATACTAGTAATCAATTATACCTGCACCAAATATAATTTCTTTATGCAAGTGCATACTTTAATGTATTTCTAAGAGAAATCCATCGTACAGAAAAGAAATGGGTTCATTGAAGGTTAGTTTTTGAAAACACCACCTAATTCAGGCCTACCAATGAAATAGGGTAGCAATAAAATCAGACAATTTGTATTCAATATTTGATGAGTTTGCACACCAACATTTAAAAAAGCAACATTATTAGATGAGTTTGCACACTACTCCAACATTTAGCATTTGAATTTGGCAAAAAGCATTCATTGACATATGCGACATATTAAATAATACTTCTAGCCCAATGACAGTGGTATAAAGTGAACACGTCCATTTTATCTATAGTCCTATCTATAATCAGTGACGTGCATGCATAATTGCAAATCATCTACTAGTGATTGCTAAACTTTCAATAATGTGCAAACTCATCTAATTTTAGTGCCTTTCTTTTTTGCAATTTTGATGTGAACACACGAATAGTTAATACAAATCATCTTATTTGATTGCTACACTCACATATCTCATTGGTAGACCTGTAATTAGCAAAAATCATACAAAATATCTACTTTCTAAAATTAGTATACTGTCAAAAAAGTATTTTGTGTTCCAGCTCATTGACATTTATAATTAATCAGAGTAGGATCCAATTTGATTACCGCAAACAAAATCTTATTAATTTCCGGTACAGATGCAAACACCAACAGGCAAGGACACTGTAAGTAAATGGCATCAACCAATCAGATTGCTTCTTAACAAATCCAGTTTGTAGTTTTGACTGGTTCTCTTGATGGGATCCCAGTCCACAGCAATCAGGCTTATAGACTGTTACCAGTCACTAATTTTATTTTAATAATGTACAGGACATTACATGAGGAACCAGCCTCATATTGTTAAATCCATGCTGCTATTGCTATCTCTTTCAAATGCATACACTCACAGACAGTTGACATTACTTTGTAGTAAGTTTTACCTGAAAATATATGTATTTGTTGTGACCACATGACTTTAACCCTCTCTTTGCTAGGTTAGGCAGTCACTGCGCATTAGGGCTTCTCTGGTTGCCTCCAGCATGGAAAGGGTTAATAGCATACTAGCAGCATGCCACAAGAGCAACAACAACAACAATATGTCTAGTGACCAATGCCTGAAATAAATGTCTTTAAATATTGGTGTTGGAAATAAACTAAGATGTAAATTTAAGTAGGTCAAATATGGCATATGTAATCCCTTCTTAACAACAAGATATAATAATCAATAAAGTATGCAGGAACTAAATTGAAGATAAAACTGATTAAAAAGAAAATAAATAAATCTTTGTGATATATTTATCGTTACATCCTAGTGTTGCTGTTGTGTACAAGTAGCGAGTGAACATAGACGCATATAATGCTGTATTTCTCCAAATGGTAGATATATATTCACAAGCTAGATAACATCCTCTATAGACAGGGGCATTTGCAATACATACGCATACCAACCATTGCATCGGCTAGCATAGAATGAGGTCAGTATTTAATTGTCAGTATGAGCTATAGCACTTTCCACAGTATCTCAAAGGCCTGTTTATGGTGAGATAGAAGCCTACAATTATACAGAACATGTACAGACATTATGTAAATTCTAGTTCCGAGTACAACTACTCGCCAAGTAAAATGTAAATGGTCATATATTCTTTTTAAATAATCTTTTCATTTTAATTTCATTAACGTCAACTGCTCTTTTGATCACTTGAGGTACGGTAATAGTTTCAGAAGAATACTGAGGCTAATACATCAGACGGTTGCTATTAGTTAGCAAAGAAAATGCCCCTGTCTAGGAAAGATGGGTACAGATGTGATGCTATCAACATATATACAGTGAAGATAAACAACGTCCGCCTCAGTGGCAGTAATGTACAATATAAATAATTTACTCCTAAAAATTGTTCTACACCTTCATATCAACATCATGATTCTGTAGTAAATATATTTTCTACATTTACTCGGAGCTTGCACCGGTCAGTCAACCATATCATATTTCTTAATCCGTACCCTAGGGAGATGGGGGTGGGGTGGAAGGAGTGTTGTGGTGTGGGTGGACGAGGGGTGAAATGAAGGTGGGGTGGAAAAGGTCGGGCCTAAAATCCGATCAAAATCTGAAAAGGGCAACTTTCAGTCAACTCAATAGTGGTAGACAATTTTGTTTTTACTTAACCATGCTGGATTAGACACATTCACTGCATATCCAGTTGTCTCCAGCATGGAGGGGGTTAAGGATGACAATACATCGGGTTACGACTAACAGTTAACCCTTCAGCTGTTTGGAGACGCACATAACATATATTTCTGTTTTTCAGGGTATTCTACCACCAATCATTCACATTATTCAGAATTGTAAAGTTCATCACCATAAAATATTTTTCTCTGCATTATATATATTTATTGAAATATATATTCAGCTTGCATAAAAAACTAATTGGAATAAATAATTTTGCACACATTAATATAACCTTTCATACATTTTCTTTGCCTAGTCTATCTAAGAATGATGGACAATTATTTACAATTGATTGAAATATTGCTTTACCAAATAAATGATGCCAGGGATCTTTTCTTAAATTATTCACTTCCAAAATATGTTGCCACCCTACTCCTGAACTAATAAATCTTTAGCAGGTTTTAACAACAGGAACCCTTAAACACCCTGATGGTAAGAATAAAAATGGATTAATGACCGACTTCGTTAGCTTCGAGGACAATAATTACAGCAGTTGCTAGACTCGGACTTCACAACATCTCAGCTCAAACACACACGGAACAAATACACATCTTAATAAGACGAGAGTACGTTTTGACGAAGCCCTTGTGGATTCACCAAGAGAGCGGAATAGGTCTCTTAGTGGACAAGAAAACTTCGTAAAAGATCACCAAATTGTTTTGGTTTTTTTCATCTGCCACACCGATTTTAATTTGACGTTATACAGAAAAGAAATCCAAAAATGACGAATATTAAAAAATACATTTAACTTTAATATTATGAATCTCAGGCTATCTTGTGTCTACCTATGAAACACAGCTTCCAATGTAATCCAGTAATGAGAAGTCCATGGGTGAGTTATTGCGTAGTATTACCGTAACACAGAGGGAAACTTTCACCCATAAGTATTAAAAAAATGAATGAACTAGTGCCTTTATCACAGCGAGAATATTTCATCCATATGCGACATCAAAAAGGTTCTTAATAATCAGTGCGATAAGTTTTTTAAGGTTGAAGTGTACCTGTAGACATAAAAAAAAAACCGGAGACTTTTAGGTGAAATAGGAAATAATAATAATATATTGAAATATACATGCATGCGTATGTAAGCATCAAATCTGAACACTTGCGTCCAATCCACGACAAAACGAACAAGTCATCATTCAACAATTAATAATACATGTATCATGAAACATCAATGATGTTAACTTTACAAACATGATACACAGTGGGTAGATTTCGTAATCGTATGAACATCATCTAACAGGTATGGCACAACCAGTTAAACAATACACGCAATGACCACAACATATTAAATATTCACTCGGGATTTGTGCATCCCCGTGACCATGGTAACAAAATTGTTCTATTTTTAAAATCATTCTAAAATAACAAAGCCTGTGCAATTTAGACCCACCCATATTTTGACCCACCCCCATCACAGTATTGGATCGTGAACAGCTAGCCATATTTCCAGACCGGAAGTAAATGATTTATACCATGAGAAGTAAGTTTGTTTATTTTCGTTAGTGTAGCATTTTTAATTATATTTTCGGAATTAGACAGTAACAAGTTTTGAAAATTCAGGGTGTAAAATTATAGTTCCTATTGCATATTGTGACCGACTTTCAAGTATATTCTGCACTGATCTTTTTCTAAAATTATCCATTTGATCAGGCCGCCGATCTGCCAGTTTGCTATGTTTGTGCTCAAAACACAAAAATGTGTTAAAAGTTTTTATGAAACTCTTATACCTATGTTTTCAGATATACAATGTGCACATACACGTGGAATTTCAGTTGTTGAAGGTTAGTTTTTTTTAACAGAAAGTGCGCCGAAAGCCACTTACTATGATAACATTGTTAACGATTGCCAGACTCCAGTTTGCAAATAGTTCACTTGAGGTTTTGCTCATGGTCTACAACTGGTTCACTGCAAATTTGACATGACTTACTAGTACTTTGAAAATTAATATCTCGACTGTTACTGCTCGTAACTGCTGTTACTAACACTATTTACTTTAATCACAGTATGTTAAAATAACGAAAATAAACAAACTTACTTCTCGTGGTATAAATCGTTTACTTCCGGTCTGGAAATATGGCTAGCTGTTCATGATCCCATATACCGTGCCTATGCCCCTATAGTAGTAGTTAACCCACAAGATGCTAGTACTTAATACACAGTACAACAGTATTTAACTAACGGGATAAACTATTTAACCCCACATTACAAGTATTTCTATTGAAATGAGTTAATCTTCATATGCTAGACCTGGTGTTGAGATTCTGAAACATTTGTTTGACCATATTATCTAGGTCAACCATCTGCGATTGCATGCCTATAAAAACATGGTTACCTTGCTTATTATACATGGAGACATAAAAGTGTCTTAAATCAATACTAGATGGTTGTCTTTCAAATATGAACATTATTTGTAGATATGTAGAATCTAACCTATTACACATTCTGGGCCTGAGTTTACGAAACGTTTTAGCACGATTTCATGCTCAAGCTCAAATTTTATATGGAGATTAGTGAACAAAACTTTAGTTGAGCATGAGTTTGTACACAAAACATATTTCATAATCTCAGTGCAATGGATCTTGTCAATGCCTTTGTAATAGTCTTATATCTGCTTAGAGACCACAGACCTATTGTATTCCAGGCAATTCAACAGACCATTGCGATGTCAGCAGAACACAATCCCAGGTTTCAGGCGCCAAGCTATATCCAGGGCAAATAAATGGACTCCTGGAGAAATACATCAGCGGATTTCAGTGGATCCGCGAAAAATTGTCATACCCAGTATCCAATTCTTGCTATTCAGTACTAGAGTGAGTGAGTGAGTGAATATGGAGTTTAACGTCGCTGCAGGAATCTTTCACCCATTTGCGACGAATCAGTACTAGAGCGGAATGGTCTTACCACATACAGGAGCTGAATAAAATGTGCCAAGTGCATTATTGTATTATGCAAATGGATTTGTGAGATCCTCATACCACACAGGTTAGCTCAACAATATTAAATATTAAATATGCATCTTACCTAGCTGTGTCTAGTTGTTTCTCAAAGCTCTGAAAACCACTCGAAGACGATCCCACTTTCGTACCCGATTGCCATGTATAAGAGATTGCTACAAGAGTGTCATAGTAATGTCATAGTAGACAGACATGAAACCATACCCTGTACTATACACCTATACATTGTAACTCTGTTACTCTTTGAATAAAGAACATTAACATATATCTCATTTTTTCAATTCAAGCATTCTTACTCACAGCCATAAATGAATTGATACAACTTAATAAAAAACCAGCTTTAACAATAGCAACACATATAACCTATAGGTCATTGAAGCATGATAATCAAATCTGACTTATCTCAAATTATCAGATATTATCTCGAGATAATACAATGTATATACTCTCCAGTCTTTCCGATCTCAGATCTGTACAAAAATATTTATATAGACTATATACTAATACATGTGTTCTCTTATAGTGTGATTTGCTGCTGACAGTGAACATGGTTTACTTAAATAAAAACTGATACCAATTAATAAACAAAACAAGGATGAGAAATTAAATAATCTTAAAAATCTACTGAATTTCTAAAAAAAGAAAAGAAAAGGAAACCGTACACCATTCTATTCTGCGAATAATACTTGCAATTATTAAACTAAATGGCCTATAAAAATTAAATAATTCACAACAATTTCAGTAGAAAATTTCATAATAATCAAATGCACTGTGCAGTAGTGAGCATTTAGTTTTTAGTATCTTAAACATTATTATATTGCACTATATTCTTGGTTACTGCTACTTTAAATTAAGGAGCTTCATGCAATGGGTTCAAACTGGAGTAGAGCTACTTAGTCTAACTATTCTTGCTATTAGGTGGACAATATGGTCAATGTCCATAGAATGTCTGCAGGTCAAGAGTTCATCATGTTAACACAGAAGGTCAAGAGTTCATCATGTTAACACAGAAGGTCAAGAGTTCATCATGTTAACACAGAAGGTCAAGAGTTCATCGTGTTAACACAAGGTCAGAGTTCACGTGATTCAGCATTATGTACAGTGCTCACACACAGATAATTACGCACACGCACGCACACACACACAACGAAAACATATTGCACTCAACAGATACCAACTCACAACAAGAAGGAAGTGTTCACAGTTACAGTTCTTTGAGCAGTTTGTGTCTCAACTTCTGAACTCACGTAACATGGGCACTATATTGTTTCTACGTCACATTCGAACAAAAACCCTCCGAGATATAATTACTCGTGGCAGATCTAGCGGTTCCTGTGGCAATGAACAGTTACCTCCCTTGTGGACTTGAACGTCAAGGTCACCATCAAAATGGTTGCCGAATTTCTTTCTAAGCTGGATGGGCTTATATCTGGGCGTGTATGATGCCAGGGGAAGTAACTGATGGAGTGCTTGCACTGCCCACATGTCGGAGGAAAGGTAGACAGCTATCAGTTGTAAATATAGGTGCTTGTATACAGATATGGATTTCTGTGATTTACTCTCGAGACTGATAAAACAGGATATAGCCGGACTCCGAGTTTTTCTGCATGTCCGACGGAATTCCGTAAAACTCCTCGATCTGACTGGCATCAATTTTCTGGGGGGGAAATAAACAAGAAAATAGGAATTATTACTATTTATTGTTAATAAAATTACCTGTGTCGTCTACAAAGCATGGTTTGCAATTAACACTCGCCTGGGCCATATCTCCCAAAGCTAAAGGTAACCTAGGGGTGAGTATAAATTCATAACATTTGTTATTGTATTACTATTTGGGCGATCACGTCTTAAAGTTAGTTTCTATCGCTGCAGCAAATCAACTAGCACAATGTGAACAGCTTTTTTTTAAAGTTGGAGGCACATATGATTGACATCAACATACCGTAATGCCCTCTGATTATGACCTTTGAAAAATTATGACTAAAATTATTTAAAAAATAAATACAATGAATAAATAAGTACATTTGAATTTTTTTTTAATCAAGCAGGTCATTGTTTTATGTTGCAGCTAGAATCTTTCACTCATATGTAGCAATATTTAAAATCTTAAATTCAAAATTCAAAATGTGCACACAATTACACGATTATTACTATGGTTGATTCTATTACACTACATATTCCATGATCTCCCCATAGCAAACAAAAGCAGTCTCCATATAGATTTATATAATTATAGAAGCAATTAACAAAGTAACTCATGGTGGCAGTTTTCGCCATTAAGAGTTGATACTCACATCAACGATATCGTCATCAAACAAGAGCCAGAAGCCATGACTTTTGACAATGCTGATGTAGTGACCCCGATTAGGTCCGCTCCCACAATGCACCACAACTGCTACGAGGTCATACATACGTTCAGGGTTACACGCATCGTCAGACTGCAAGAAAACGGAAGAAAACATGAAGCTGTAAGTCTTCCTCAAGTCTTATTACTCAAATGCAGTTAATGTTCCAAATTTAATTACTGTAAAAGACTTCTATTACGCGTGGACTTCTATTACGCGCAATGGTAATTTGCATGAAATCAAAGACTGTGCGGAAACTGAAGCCCTAAGCTTTGCTCATTGATTGAAGCGTCAGTAATAGGCCTAACATTCGATGATGACAACACAGTCACAGTAGTAACAGTAGAATCAAACAGAAGAAAACATAAGATATAAGATTGAATAATTCAATGAAGTTACGTTACCAGCAGCGATCAAATAAGAGCCTCGTTTGCAGTTTTACATTCACGTGGGTTTATCAACCAAACTCTCATAGACATTGTGATGAAATGAATATGCCTGGACATCATTATTACACACGGTAAACAAGGCAATTAATATACCTGGACATAATTATTATGTACGGTAAACTAGGCAATCCAATTCTGTGCTAGTTCACTGTTTATTTATCAAAGTGTGATGTTTTTAGCACTAGAACGCATTTCCTGTTGTATTTCCTATCGATGAATCTGAGTGGTTTCTCCGCACCTAATCTCGTCAACATTGATAATCAGCTGACAATAGGACGCCTCCTCGCGGTATGTGAGGCCACTTGCTCTATTCATTGCCAATTATTTGGCGTAATCCTATATTAATTGGCCTTTGTAACTGCTTATGTTTGTACTTGCCGGCGAAGTACATAAAATATTATTTATTTATTTTTTAAATTATTTTTGCAATGCACGTAATTTGATTCCAGCTTACTTGTCAATTATGTCAATTGCGCGTAATTTGAGTCTGCGTAATTAAAGTCTTTTACAGTAATTTAGTTATTGTTGATATTAATTCAGAAAAGAAAGTTCAATAAAGCTGTAAACATTTGTCATGGGTGGAAAAACATTTGGAACACGGGGAAAAAATGACGTACCGTGTTAAATAATCGTAATTCCAATGGAAACACAACTCGGTAAGAGACTTTGATATATCTGTTATATTGTTCCATGTATTTGAACCTCTTCAAGTGTAAAGCTAAAATCTGTGGTAGCTTCTTCACACGCATCCTGAAATGAAAAGATCACGTCAATGATACAAAATCTACCAAATCCTTCAAGATCTTTAGGTCAAAATGAAAAAACAAATGGTTTGTTTCCCCTCTCCCGACCGACTGATGAAAAAGACCCTGAGTCAAAATATTTTATCAGAAAAGACAAGCTGTAAATTATTTATTTTCAAGACGTCTAGAACATAAAATAAACATAAAATAAACATAAAATAAAGACAAATATTGTAATTTAAATAAATATTCCTCCTACCTACCTACTCAAACTGTGAAAACAGTGGTTTCTCTTTTTTTATATTTAAATTTATAATATCTTAAAATTGGGGTTTAAAGCCACTTTCAAAATTCTTTCGCTTACATGTCAGTTTAGGACAGGAGGAAACCCACAACACGAAATCGTACTCAAAAGGATTCGTAATTTCGAGCCAAATGTGAGATGTATTGAATGTAGTTTCCTAAATATGAGGCAAGGCAACAGGCACATTGTAATTTCTGTGGAAAACAGGCCCATGGAAAATAAATAGATATCTGGACAAATATATTTCTGCAGATACGCAGAAAATTGTCATGCCTGAAATAATACTTTTATGTTACCTGTTGGATGTACAGTTTGTGTTGGATACTGCATATGACATTTGCATTATAGAATTGAAATGTGCTAGATATTTGAGGGATAGTTTCTGTGCTAAACATTCAACATAGTTTCTCAAATACATGACATTTCCATTAAATAAAATGTAGTCAAACCCTGTTATACTGGGCACTTCAATTACTGTTAAAATCTGACCGGCAAGCAAAACAACCGGATCCTCGGATAAATAATTCATAGGAAATCTGTCTTGGATAAAAGTTGACCGGCAAGCGGAAAAAACCCTGTTATATTGTTATAACAGTAACTGGGCCTGACTGTATACAGTTTTTGTGTCAGATATTAAAGGTATTGGTACCTACCGTTTCTGTGCCTCCTGTTTACTACAGCACACTTCACAGTAGTACTTGTGCTCTGCACACAGAGTCTCGGTGTTACTGAAGCCGCGCAAACAGTGAGTGATGGACGTATTCTGTTCCACGTCCACTGACAGATCCAGGAAATCCTCGTCCTTACTGCTTACCTGGCGAGAACAATATAATCCGCATTAAATTATTATTATTTCTTTTATATTGGGGATTCTAGAATCTGTTATTAATATCATGACTTTTCAGATTAGGGCAGGAGGAAAACCGCAACATCAATGGCGCTAAATGTTGAAGTGGTTTTTTTTGGTGTTTATTTTGGTATTGGGGTTTAGTGTAGCTTTCTAGAATATTCCACTAATATCACAACTTGTCAGTTTAGGGCAGGAGGAAACTCGCAACATTCAATATCAGTGATCGAAATAGAGGGGGTCCTGGGGGTCATTTGAAAATCTACAATGTTAAAGGTATCTGTGTGACCCCACTGAAAATAGCAGATTTTACCACCATTAACA
>JAUTBQ010158728.1:0-12980 GCA_032361185.1 Lepetodrilus ovalis | reverse complement strand
TTTTATCAACTCGTAGGATAACATTGATATCAAAAGACACTCGGTGGAGATTCTCTATATAGACTCTGCTATTAAGACAGGTTACTTGTTTTTCTCCATGATCGTACATGAATTATATCTGATCATTATTCCAAATTGATCACGTTGTATGTTATGCATGTATTTATGTATGCATTTACTTGCATTATTGTATTTCCGGTACCACCGTGGTTGGTAAAATGGAAATAAACTGAACTGGACTATTAGATTCTGACTAATGGGGATTACGGAAAAACTGCCATGCCTTTGTATCTGCATTCATTGGGAAATACCCTGTGCCTCATCCTATGAAGTGGTTAGAACATGTTGACGTCGTTACAGCGTATGCTTTTTACAATATTCCTGTGTCGATGAATAAAACGTGAACTGTTTTGCCAGTATTAAGAGAAATGACAACTTATACTGGAAAGAACAAAGGTTTGCTAAGTGTTTGGAAACTGGTATTTGAAGATTACTCGACAAAATAATAAGCTCCAATAGCTTGTTTTGACATTGATTTAGTTTAATAGTAGTTTAACAACGAATACTGTCCAAACATCTGCAACACTGTTCAAGAACCTACCAACCAATTGGTAAACTAAAAGCGCTAGATTCCTCAAGTGACTACTTACATACCGGTACACCAAGTTAGTAGCATGCTTCCTCACAGAATATTAACCATTCCTTAATGTATTTGTTTGGGTACATGTATAACATAATTGACAGCTATGCCCCTGGTTTCGCAACTAGTATTAGTATCGTAGGTTGACGTTGCATTGAAATGTTTAAAATAGATGATATTGTGTACGCCACTACTAAACATTATCGTGAGGATGCGAGTATCCGTTGTGGTAAGGGTTACCTCTCGGAATAGCGACCCTAGGTGTGAATAATGGCGTAAAGGGAAACATGTTGGTCGCTATTTAATGGCGTAAAGGGAAACATGTTGGTCGCTATTCCGCCAGACTATTGGAAGGTTTGACTGTTTGGACTAAGCCGTCGATCAAGCGTCGATCAACGCCTCTTAATTGAGTGAACGGAACGTAAAGACAACAACTGATCAGTGTACTAAGAAAACCGGTATATATTTATTGTAAATTTACGATAACAAGGCAATATACTTTAAATCTAGCACCTTAAACATGAACATTGAGTTGTGTAATTAATAAACATTTGTTTAGTATAATGTTGTATAATAGCTGTTATTCAAAAAGTTCATACATTTTAGCACTGCATTTACATAGCAAATCTTAACAAACTAGCACTAATAAATCACAGTTCAGATTCACACATACCATTGTATAACAGCCGTTATTCCAATAGTTCAAAAAGTTCATACATTTTAGAACGTATTTACATAGCAAATCTTCACATACTAGCACTAATAATTCACAG
Source organism: Lepetodrilus ovalis (assembly GCA_032361185.1). Taxonomy (NCBI): domain Eukaryota; kingdom Metazoa; phylum Mollusca; class Gastropoda; order Lepetellida; family Lepetodrilidae; genus Lepetodrilus; species Lepetodrilus ovalis. The sequence continues at coordinate 11,567 of JAUTBQ010158728.1, read as the reverse complement.
TTCAGATTCACACATACCATTTGCCATGTTGCTTAAAGGATGGTTGAATATTGACCGTTATATATACTTTTATTGCGTGTCAGTAGCGTAATTGAGTTAACTCACTTGAGCTCAGGAGTTAAAAAATTGAACTCTGTTAAGCTCTAATTAGTACTAAAATCACAATATCGCGCGTCTAATCACACAAACCGGGAACAAAGACAGGCCGACGGTCGCTATTCTGATACAAGCGGCTCTTTTAAATATCAAAGAAGGTCGCTATTTCGAGAAGACACCAAATGGCCAGGGCTAGTGGTCTACTGTTAATTCCCATACCTGTTACAAACATTTAGTTACTAAAGGTTATAATTTCATTAAATAGTTTATGATACAGTTTAAATAACCATAAATGTATAAAGTTACTATGGTACTCATGATTATTGCTTGCATTTATCATTAGTATTACATGTACTATCTATTAATTTTTAGTAATTAAATTTGTCTTTTAATTTTTTCTTTGGGTCAAACATTTCTTTGGCATGGAATGATGAGGTTTATTTGCTTTATTTATTTTTTATCCTCCAAATATTTATAGATAAAATAATAAATGATAAGAATAATTTATAGCTTTGGCCAAGTTCTTAATAAGTGAATATCTACAGTGCATGTAACGGGTTAGTCAAATATCAACAGCGGCAATCTAATCAGGGAGGGGTGGGTGTTCCTTGGGAGGTCATCACAGACACAGTAACTTCCATCTCTGACAGTGTACATGCCGACATACAGTTAATCTGTTCATTATCCAATCGTGCTGTCATCCCTGTACCGTGCTTTCTGTGGTTGGTGTTGCATGTTGGTCCGAGGTATAGTAAGGTGTCTAGACAAACCGTGACAATATAATGGAAAGCTCCGTTTATTTTGCAACATGTTGGACAGACTGGCTTAGATGGTCCAGATTACTCTGAATATCAGGTTGGTAATGTTAAATTGTTTCTAGTATGGAAGGGAATTTAATTGTATACGGATATATGATTGTCGTTAACAGGCTTATTTATTGTTAGAATGGTAGCAGATCTTCCAACCCAGTTGCTAAATGCAATTAATCCTGTGTTTTCAAATTAGCTGATGGTCACGTTGCCAAGTTGTTATATGTACATGTATATGTGCATTTGTGTACAAGCTACTAGTATATCATTCTTACTATGTGTCAAAATAACAAATGGTATTTGATATTGAATGTTCAGAAAAATTATTTTTAAAATTACAACTAGTAGTGTTCATATACCATTTGTATTACAGCAAGTGCTCAACATCAATGTTTAATCAAATATTTTCATATACGACAGTCCTTTCGTTTCTGTTTTTAGTACAAATAAATAAAATTCCAGTATCACTGGTTATACTCGATATGTGTCAACAATATTTATTTCGGCCATTTCACAACTGAAATATAGTGTTATAATTAAGTGAGTGAGGAAGATGAGGAATCAAGAACAAAAGCTAACACCTGTATCAAGTATTTACCGTATTCAACATCAAGGAATTCCTTCCACATATTTCATACCTATAGTCCTTAGGCCTGCAATTCAGGAATTTGTTTTACTCACTGTATACCAGGGTATCATTTCTCAAAGCTCTCGTATCCACTACAAGACAATAGCGCTCTGGTAAGTGCCCTACCGCCATGTTGCAGAGATGGCTACGACAGTGCTTGTGGTCTCATAGTAGGTATGAGCACTTCGAGAAATGGCGTCCGGGACAGCCTCCAGCAGCCCAATCCCTAGGCTCGTTTTCAACTAAAATCACAATTGTCTGTTGCCATGCCTAGAAATTACGTAAACTATAAATTATGTCGTGACTATAGGTATGACCTTTCCATTGAAATAGTCATATATATCCCATCCTTTGCATTTTTTTCTGCAGTTTTCATTCCCTTTTATTCTCCAACAAAATGACTCGCATTTAACACCCATTTTTAATAATGTGATTTGGATGTATATAGCTCTAATATATTTGTCTCTATAATAAAAATGAAGAAATGTTTATATTACTGCACAAGAATGTCTGATTTGTATTCTGAATTTCTTATGACTTTTTTAACTTTAAAACAAGTAAATAATTATGTGCATGATGTATTTGAAAGCATTTTTCATAATAGTTTTTATAGCATGTGTTGAAAGCACTTGAAACACATGCATCGTGCACTAGCTAAACTAGTAATCATAAAAACTAGTTTGTTTTGTAGCTACAAATTAACTTTATTTTGTTCTTATTTACAGCAATTTGCTACTGATGATTCTGAATCAAACGATGGAAGCCCAAAGGTAATATACGTTTTTTAAATTGAAATTGATTTCGTATTAGTAGAAAGATGGACAATAATTATTACCATAAGAATGTCCACCTGCATTCAAATGTTATATCAAATCAGAGCTCAACAATAAGGAAGGTCTGCCTGCACAGGACAGGTATTATCCACAGGTGGACAAGCGAAATAGTCCAGATTAACAAACAAGCTCTTTACCTACAGGACAAGTAGTTCCATATCTCACAGGACAAAAAAATGCCTCAAAAGCTTCATGTAGAGCCATGCAAATATATTAATTCAATGTCATTTAAGGTCATGTAGAGGCCAGTAAATATACATATACAGAATATTAATTCCATGTCAATTAAGATCATGTAGAGCCCAGTAAATATATACAGAATATTAATTCAATGGCCGGGCCAGTGGGCCAGCAGTAATTTCGAACGCTGCCTGTAAATATATACAGAATATTAATTCAACATAATTTAAGGTAATGTAGAGCCCTGTAAATATATTCAGAACATTCATTTAATCTCATTTAGGTCATGTTGAGCCCTGTACATGATATTTTATTCAAGGTCAATTTTGCATCTTTTCCCACAGCCTTTCGTTGCTAGTGTGTTACTAGACAAGACACAGAGCCAGGAAGCCGTTGCTCCGGGTGCAGCATCATACGGAACTATGGACAGGCCACCAGAAGCCAACTTCTCTGTCAACACTGATGCACAGTGATGAGTGATGCACAGAGACAGTGATGAGTGATGCACAGAGACAGTGATGAGTGATGCACAAAGACAGTGATGAGTGATGCACAGAGACAGTGATGAGTGATGCACAGAGACAGTGATGAGTGATGCACCGACTACAGCAAGAAAAACCATGCCCATTGCAGAGGACGATATAGAACATTGTACAATATGAATATACAGTTAAAATTCAATATCAACATTTGACAGGGGCACATATATCACTTCAGCGAGAAGCATTCATATAGCACAGAGGATAATAGTGTATTGTACAATAGGTATTGTACAATATGTGGCTAAAATGGATCCAAATAATTCTATCCTATATTGGGGAAATTACTCGTCATATGTTTTGAGAAATTCTGCAACTGAGGAAAGTTGATAGAAATATCTTATCTAATGACAAATATGTTTGCATTAGATCTAACGGAGATACATTCCAAACTATTAATATCGGAATTTTATTTTTCTAAAGAATAGGAATGTTACCTATTTAATTATAAAAAGTGATTCGAAAATGTATAATATAACATCCTCACTTTACCCACTTTATCCCCATAACCAATGCTTCCAAAATAACTTTGTCCAATTTGCCACGTGAAATTGTGTACATTTTCTCCAAGATGCCCCAAACTCGTTTACCTGTGGTTTGCTTTTCTGGTGTACTTTTGCAACAATGTCCAGCAGAACTGACACCAATATGTAAAAAAATTTCAACCTCCTGTCCTCGTCACGTGACCTTAACCTTTGACCTATGCCTCACAACTGGAACTCTCTTTGTGTGCACTGCCAAATCTTGGCGACACAAAAAGCACTATATTGCACTATTCCCACTTCATTCACATCCCTATTCCTACCGTTATTCTACCATTCAGATTTGATATCCGATACACACTCCAGTTCTCTTTCAATTATTACAATTATGTCAATCTTTTTACGATCCTTTCTTCATGTTGTTATCGTCAAGGCAGTGAATTTCTACGATCATCAACGTGTGTGTATGAAAGTACTGTTGAATGCTTGTTTAGTTGACCATTATTATTGTAAAATGAACAAACGTCCCATATCCCATGATATGTTCTCGTCCTTAAAATGTGCATCCTTCTTTGAATATATGGAAGTGTGTGGTATGAATGTCATGATAATTGTAGTGCAATGTGATATATGATATGTCTTTGTAACAGGTACGCATCTAAATCATGTTATTTATTACAAGACCAGACCAAAGTGATAACTTGTCCATTAAGAGTTTATTTTGTGTGCATTATGGAAAGTATTTTGTAAATCATGGAAATATATGAAATCATTATTTGGTTTGTGCAGCTAAAATAGTATTATTGGTGTTTAAACTACATATATAAAATTTTCTAAATTTGACAATATCACAGTTTATGTTAATTTTGTTAAATATAACAGGAGGAATCTTTCATTATGTATAGTTGTAATTACTTCATTGTTTATGAATGTTCCCCATTTAACTGAAAATCAAGGGTACTTTAGCCTCACTTTGGAGACAAAATTCTGTATATAAAGTAATCAAATTGGCCTGGCTTCATTACGATGGGATTTTGTAGATAAAAAATAAATATCTATAGTTTGTATATCTTCAGTTGTTACAGAATTGACCATGTAAAGAAATGACTGTGAATGCCCAGTACATGTATATGGAAAGTCTTTATTTATGATTGGTCCTAATTTCCTTATAATCAATGTGGGTTGTGCAATTGTTTACGGTGAAAGGTATTGTGATGAAGTCCCATCTGTTTCTGTTGTGGTAAGTCTGTATCATAAACTTTGATGTTATGTAAGCCTTGTTAATATATATCCATGTACCAGGTTTTTTAGATATGCATGCCAGCCTACTTACCGTAACCCCAATTAGTACATGTAGGTATTATTTATATACTGATGGTAAAATTACAAACAACACCGGTATTTTTTTGCAGAAATATTACTTAAACCATAGTATTTCTTGGAATACAGTAATTTTAAATGTATAGCATTTAGAACTGTGATATTTGAGGGATAGTTGTAACTCTTAAGACAGGAGTATTTGATTATTTTGTGTTGGTGAAACCATAATAGAGAAAATGTTTGTGAAAAATTATAGAAAAAGTATAGGACAATGTAAGGTATCTTGTTGGAAAAGATGTATTATGTTTCATTATTCCAACAGATCAACAATTTAACCGGTAATTGCATGAATCGCACTCAATAATGGGTTTTAAAAGATTGTGTCAAACACATGTACACAGGTCACAAATAGGTACATACAATTATTTATCATTGTATTCTCATTGATGCTTTCTATCTGATAATTAGTATAGAATATTATTGTGCATGTATTTTCATCTTGTCGCTGTCTTTGTTCCTACTGATGTTACTTGATCTCACAGAAACTTCACAGACATAACATTGGATGATGACCTAATTATCTTAGATATTCAAAGTTCAACATTTGATACACCTATGAGCCATTAGTTTGCAGTTAACGTCTACTGGTATTATTTACAATGAAAAGAAACCAATATATTATACCGTAAATCCTTGAATAGAAACTTGCCTTGGCACTCTACCTGCTGAATTAGACATACCATAAATTAAACCCTAATAATTCCAACAGGAGAAAATAATTAAATGTGTAGCCTTTCAATTATTAGAAAAGAAATTAAATGATCAGGAGTTTATATGTAATTTTAAAAGATCAGCCTTCAGGTGCACGTAAGATCTGAGGTTAATCTTGTTAAATGACAACAACAATAAAAGATGAAAATATAGATCTATATATGGATATATATTTATTAAGTAATTGGACAACGTAAATATTACAAATCATGAATATGTTTCTTCACTAAAAGTTTACAAAATTGTGAAAATTGCGAGCCACTAAATAAAACCGTTTTACATTATCAATTTTGTAAAAAGAGACAACAATTATACATGTACTGTTAGAATTATGAATCAAATGTTCTGATTTCGATGAACTCGACCTAGTCAGTGATATTTGCATAGTTATTAATATGAAAGGTGAATATAATCAAAATAATAATTAAAAAAATTCACTTAACATTTCCAATATTATGTTTGAACTGTGATATTTGAAATGTTATTTTCTGACTACCAATATTTCTTATCAAGATATTTATTATTTGTTACTTTTTGTTTTCATTTTCTGTACCGTAGAACTTGCTGAAATATATGTTTGCATAAAACTTACCATGTTGATAAACACCACGGTTTACTCTCAAATTATTCCACGTATTTTATTTGCTATTCAGATAGTGATATACGTTTGCACAACATATTGATAATGTCAGTAAAACTTAACTGTACCATACCAAAAAGAAAATGTCATTGTTTTAAATTATCAAATATTTGAGATAATTAGATAATTGCATGCATTAAGTACCATTAACTACTGTGTACTTACCAGTGCGTGGGTGTGTGTGTTTGTATCTTGCCATCCAAAGTGCCATTCAGATGAACTTCAGGTTTGTTATGTAAAAACTATAATATATATCTGTTCTTTTTTAATTAAGCGCTGTCATTACCGTAATTCAAAACTATATTAGGACAGGTGTTCAAGTTCATTGCAATACCATTTTCTATTAAAAGTAATTTTTGGTACTTTTTCTTTGCATACACATTCTGCATGGTTTTACAGCACAACTATGCATTATTATTATTATTATTATTATTATTATTATTATTGTTGTCCCCGCACTATAACACCATTCGATACACCGAGGATTAGGATACAACGCGGGGTCAGACTTGGATCCTGTTTTTATTTTCGTTATTTTCCTGTACCGGTATATTTATAATATACCGCACATGCTGCGGGTATTATAACACGGGGGAGAATGTCATGGACCCCAATATCCGTGGTGTATTGAGGGGACACTATTATTATTATTATTATTATTATTAATTATGTGTACTTTACTTCAACTTTAAGTGTACTTCATGTCAACAAATACATTGTGTTAATTCATATCACATTCATTCTTGCATTAATAAGTGTTGTTAATAAAAACCTTACTATCAATTCCTTTGCTATGTGTGTAATTCAATTATTTCTCTTCAGTAGTCATGGTAAAACTTGAGTACTGTTTATATATTCATGTATATGCATATTGTCGGTGAAATAAATACCAGATTCCACTAATTATTTTCTTGTTATGACTACAGATTTTGTACGTTGGGCTGCTTCATGAAAGGATCCTACCCTGACTTAGGCCAAAACCACATTACAACGCATTCATGACATTCAGAGATTTGAAAACTTTTTGAGTACAATTTTATGTTCTAGCTCAAATTTTCAATGGGAATATGTAGAAAACATTTTTAGTTATGCATTCCTGGGTCTAGTTATTTTTGCAGTCTTGTTTCATGAAAGGGGTGTGTATATTTATGCTGGACGTAAATGACGTAATACAAGCAAATCCGTGTCATTTACGTCCAGCATAGTAGAATATGTCATTTTGTCTATGGCTATGTTCTCTACACCTATGCTATGGTAGCTCATGATATGGTTTTCTAATAATATAACAGAGTAAAGCAAAAACCAAAGCCTTTTCTGGAAGGGATGGGAATAACCCCACAATATATACTCAACAAAATAAATAAAGGGCCAGTTGATACCTTGCAATTGCCCAACTTTCGGAACAAGACTTCAAGAATCTGGTGCCAGTTGTCTTCCAGTGTGTCTGCAAGTCTTTAGAGAGTACCTGGAGCATGGTAGATGTTTGGAAATTCTTTGTTGTTAAAATAATGTGAAGTTAATTAAAAGCATAATATCACAGATATTTATGGTTGTTTTGGACGTTCTCAGCTACAACTGCAAAGTACATTCACTTGACATGCTTAAATTCATGTTTGTACTTCCAACAACCTTTCTACTGCTGTATGGTAGACAAAATACCACTGCATCCCAATAATAGTGTATTTTGACAACCTGAATGTGGTCGACGGGTCGTATGTTATTTTCCTTCATTATAGTAATGCAAGGGGACATAATTAACTCCAAGTGGTACAATTAAAATAAATCATTCATAAATGAGTGATGCATCAAAGACAAGATAATTAATGTTCCTCAACTTTAATTCATATAAGATATGAAATTTGTAATAACTTTGGGAATAAATGCATCAGTAAACAATAAAATAACATCTTTTGGGTGGATAGATCAATTGTAAGTAGTCTCGGATTGATATTTGCTTGTCCATTATTTAGGCCAACTGTCTGTGATAGCCTTTAATATGACCGAAATTGCTACTGGCCCTTAATTTATTTTGTTGAGTATATGCATGTGGCATTGCTCGAGTAGTCCATTTAGCAAGCAATCAATATCACATATATATATTATTAAGTTACTATAAAGGTATTATAAATTAAGTTAACCAGCATGTTAATTAAATGCATATAGTGCTTTGCGTGTGGCTGAAATGCATCATTTTGCGAAATTTGATCTATTAGTAAAATCTTAGCACCATCTACACAATATAAGATGTATGAACCTTATATAACGCAGGACAAGTCATCCTCTCACCCCAGAGGTACTTGTTACGTTAGCACTGCAAGGTACCCCTGGCTCACATCTAGGGGAAAACGCCAACCAATGAGATAATTTTCCCGATGAAAACGTGTATAAATATATCCAATGAAACAGATGTTACCATTGTTCTATTTATAGCTCATGTAGACTGCATGAGTTTTCCCCTAGATGTGAGCCAGGTAACAGGTACCTCTGGGGTGAGAAGATGGAGACAAGTAGACACCCCATAAACATGTTTAACCCTCTCCCTGCTGCAGGCAACTGGAGATGCCCTAAAGAGAAATGTGCCTAAATTCCAGCAGGGAGAGGGTTAACAGAATACCTCGTCTAGATCTATGTGCACTCACTGAGTTAATTATTATCTATGAATGAATCCAAAGTTATTATTTCATTTACTTATATAAAAATGAAACAAAACAACCACGTAGAGTGTGTTGAAACTGCTTTATATAGATGCTTCTTCTTATGTTACATTGCATCGTCTGCTAGCCTAAGCTCGGGTCGAGCACGTGGTTTTGTGATGATGACGTCAACGTAAACAAATGGAACTCTTCTTGCCAGGAAGTCGGAAATCTTTAACAAGTTGTTGTTGAAACCGGTGGATGTTTCAGCATGGAGTCTGAAGAAATACGTCGTTTACAGAAAGAATTAGAAGACAAAACTAAAGAAATTGAAAAGCTTAAGTCTGCAATATTTAGTCAGGTGTGATAAGGGATATATTACTGGTTAACATTGTAAATATTATAAGTAGATTACATTGTTTATGCCACGAATATTGGTTACTAGAGACTTGAGTCTAGATGAGTGTTGTTGGACAGGTTGCCTGGTTGGGGAAAACTGCCAATCGAGCTATTATAGCTAGAATGAGATATCTGATTATAGCTACCGTAGATCGAGCTGTATGGCATGTAATTTATCAATAGTTTAATAATTCCACATTTCCGACAGTAGTTGTTGAAATGACATCATTAGTTAACCCATATTTACTCATCACCAGTGTTAGAGACTTTGTACATGACATAAGGTCTAGAACCTACAGCGGAAATGTAATCCGCATTATTGTGAGTAAGAGATTGATCCAGAATAGCTATGATCCGGAACACCCACACATATGCAGTGTCCAAACATTGTGTACAGGAGAAGACAAGTACTTTGTTTAAAACTTTAAGTAGTTATTGTGATACTGTCAATATTTACATTTAATTCACTAATACTTTTTAAAGAGTATTCCATAGGTGTAGGCATATGGAAGAGCTCGTTAACATTTTACGACGTTAACACTAACAGTGATGGAAATTAACAGTAGCCCGCTAGCCCGGACCATTTCTCCCAATGTGAAAGGTATCCTAAGGGCTAGTAGAAATTCATGTTTTTTTGTAAACATTTGTTATTTGTATCACTATTCGGGCTAGTAAGTTTCCATCACTGATTATTTTATTCACAGAAATATCCAGCTTATTCCATCATTCCATAATTTCGGGTGTTAATTGCCAATCCCATTAAAACGCCACTTCAGTTTATACAGACTAATTACCGTATACTGTAATTAATCATCAAAATTGATTAATAGTTATGAGTTGGTTGCAAAATAGAAGTCGTAGAGTTGATAGTCTGTGAATCAAAATATACAATTACCAACCGAGATTCGGTCACATTTAGTCAAACATAACTGGGCTCATGATCTCCACCTATTTCCAAATCTAGACTACATATTATGACTCTGATTTATCCTTAAATACTAACTTGATATTAAAAATAATAATTTCATGTTCAGCTAGATGTGCACGAAAACTGAAGTGTTTATGTTGTCAACATAAATAGCTCACAAATATACACTACCAGCTTGGCATACGTTGGACGTTACTTACACAGTGACAGATCTTCATTCCCTTTCCTTTGGAACCGCGATATAATTCGCTCGCCGACTCTCCACAGTGGATGCATTGTAAACCTATCTTGGTCATGTTTTGATATTTTGTAAACTTCCGGGAAGGGACATCACTCTAAAACAGGACTGACACAACGTGCGCTTCCTTTTCGATCAAAGACTGGAAGGTGATCAAGACAAACGAGGACAACGAGCGCTTGGCACATCACGATCTAAATGTTTGAGGACTCTACTAGTGTCTAATTAACTATCCTAAACTTTAGGCTTTAGGCTAAAGCATGCAGCAAGACGGCCAGACAGACGGGAAAGTTAAAAAGACGACACAAACTCTGGACAAAGAGGAATTTACATTGAGGAAAAGGCTTCCAACAAGATGGCCGAAACGTAAGAATGACGTTTACGTCAACACAAAATCAAACTTTCAAGCACAGCTAAAACGTTGTCAAGCTTTATTAGACAACGGGAATGTAGTCTACATTCACGGTCTAGGCGCAGCAATCAATACGGCGATTAACTTGAGCCTACAATTGAAAACCGCTGCCCAAGGAACGGTCGAGATATGTTGCCGTACATCCACTGTTGAGTTAACGGATGACTTCGAACCGAACAATGATGAAGGCGAGGCAGACACGAGTTTCAGGAACAATTCTGCTGTCCATATCAAAGTACATCGACCACGGCCTTCAGTCAGTGGCACAAGGACGGATACTCGTGTAGTAGAGAAACCTTGAATATCGAGCGGCATCCGCATCACCAGTGATAAGGTTTATCAGTTAACCATACATGTGTTGGATATTGGATACACAGACCATGTAGATCTACTATCCAATATGATGCTGCAAGTTACAGCAGTGATGCCAAGAGGACAAACTATTGCGCATACCACAGTACATAATACATGTATATATTTATGTACGAGACTTATAAACATAAGTAATGTTCATGCCTCATTGTTACCTATTAAAGTATGCATCATTCACTGCCTTGTTATTGTGCCTGTACATGTTTTATGTTATTCACACACACACACACACACACACACACACACACACACACACACACACACACACACACACACACACACACACA
>JAUTBQ010158717.1:0-12981 GCA_032361185.1 Lepetodrilus ovalis | reverse complement strand
TCTCTCTCTCTCTCTCTCTCTCTCTCTCTCTCTCTCTCTCTCTCTCTCTCTCTCTCTTTCTCTCTCTCTCTTTCTCGGTAACTTCTGATCCAGTACTGGGTACACAGCCAGTATGTTCATTCATGTGTGTAGCCTACATGTATTATGATTAAACCTAGCATGAAACAGATCATGCTCAGCAAGTAGCCCATATATATATAGGCCTACTAGTAACGTAGATATGACCGTATCCCGATGTCCTGTCAACCAGATAGTAAGGAGACATTAGCAGTGATAAACAGGATGAAGCTTTGGAAGCAGTCACCGGAAGTGAGTTCATCTGAGTAACAAACTTACCCCTCCCCACTACCTCCCCAAAACCACCTCCCCTCACACCCCGTCCCATTTTCTTTAATGTGACTTTAGAATTTGGAAACAGGTGAACGCCCATCTAAGCACTTGCTATCGACTGACAACCTGAACACGGTGATGAGAGCGAGATCCACAGATCACTAAGCTCGTGTCGCACTGCCTTGGAACCGTCCACGCTGGTTGACCGATGTGTGCCAGTCTATCTTAGTCTCTCTCGGAACACACTGGCCACGGCTATACTAAACCTAGTTTACAGCCCACATGTCATTCATTAATTGGAACGCATCACGAGCACACTGTTAGCCAATATAAATAGGGTCACACATCAAGGTTTAGACTGGCATAGTGGCCTTCCTTCTCTTTCTCATTCGCGGACATAGTGCCATCACATACATTTCCCTTGTCACTCAGCTGGTCGTGAAATTGATCTCTCCCTCGCCACGACAAGACAGCGAGAAGCAACACCGTGTTATTGGCATTCGTAATAAACATTACTGTGATAAATAGACCTCTCTGTCCACTCTATCGTATGCTGAATTGTCTTCTCCGGGGGATTCCTTGGTCTCAGTGGCATTTCACCAGCTCTAAAATAATGTATTGCTTCATTCCGTGGATAAAAGTTTAAAATGAAGTCTTTGATGTAGCAAGTCTGTGTGACGCTGGCGGGGAGACGCTGGCGGTGTTAGATTGAACACAGGACGCTGTGGTACTCGTCGGTGATCCCGCAGAAGCAGTTGCTGATCCCCAGCAGACGCCTACAAGTCTTCTTCTTCCAGAATTGATCAGTCTGTCAGAAGTGTTCTACTTCTGTCAGAAACGGTCTATTTCTGTCAAGATCCGTCTATTTCCTGTGTGTTTTTGGCTTGTTTATGTCAGTATATTTGATAACTAGTACGCATTTCTGAATATATGACTGTTTTTAGAATGTGTCCGTTTGAGGTTGCAACATGTATTGTGTACCCGCATAGTCCACGCGGCACAGCTAACTATATATAGGCAAACTGTGAGATTTTAGAATTAACTAGAGACATTTTACTCCTTCTTTTCAGTCAAACTAGGTACTGTCTACTTTAAAGGTTTCGCGTTACTTCAGCACTCGTGGCATGACATGTGCAGGTAGCGCCTGATACACGAAAAACCAGTCTGATACAGCCGTAGAGTAACAGGGTGAAGACGTGTGTAAAACATAAACATACCGAAATCTAATGTTCGCTATTTTAAGGAAATACTCGACAGTTTTCAGTAATTGCGCAAACAACGGTAGAATACGTTTCTAAAGAGAGTAACGATGAGCTAAAGTTACATCATAGCCAAGCGACCTGGAGGTTCCACAAATAAACACAATCAGATTCCTGTTAACAGTTTTGTGCACGCTACAACACGGCCTATCTCTGTTACATTAACGACATACTGCTCCCATGTATACAGTAATAAGTATATCAGTAAAGCCCACTCACTACATGTATATTATAAAGTATAGCCACTGCAGTTTAACATCAAGGGAAATAGAGAAGTTGTCCATGTTCAGCTTTAGACCAGACATTTCCTGCGTACTGTGTATATTGTTGTTGATCATTTGATATTATTTCTGTGTACGTTCTAACTTACACATCAACGTATAGACAAACGTGTTATAACTAGCACATGATAAACAAATTATGTGACATAATACGCTGGAAAGAATTGTCTCATTTAAAGTTGAACGTTGGAAAACTAAAGATCACAAGAACACAAGGATATCTCGCAAGACAATGAAACACTTAGAGAACTTTTACAGTGAAAATCTTGACAGTCTTGGTTTGGCATCTCACAGCCATGACAACGTGTCGCAGATACTCAGTCGATGATTACTGACCTAATTAACAGCACATTTTAATTATTATATAATTAGACTGACAATCACAAGCATATATACTATAGAATGTGTACAAGTGTTGCCACTATACGTCAGAAATACGATTTTACATCGTGCATCTTTGGGAGCTCACTAAGCTGGTGTTAATAGTAAGGCAATACCTCGCGATTATCTTCTGTGAAGCTCGTGGTTCATCTAGTCATGTATAAACCCATGTTATTGTAATCAGTGTAACATATCAAGTTACCGTGCATGTCCCCGACCTTGGTAAATGTTTGAAAGATCAATACATGTAAGTCGTCAACATATTTATGTTTTGAAAACCCGGTTTTATAATTATCGATTGAGTTCTGTTTCTGGTGACAAACAGCAGGTCCAAGAGAAACAGGAGTGGATGTGGCAGAAATGACCTTGACCTCCTTGGGCGGTGAAGCTAACATTTGTAATATCGTATCTGTCAGAAGTTGCCCTACGAATTAATCACATTAATTGTAGCTTGTCATAAATCAATAGGAATCTTATTATTCAAATTTCAAAGTATTCAGCCTCAGTTGCTATGTCTTTGTGTTGTGTAAAACATGCGTATGTCTGGGTATATTGTTGGTGATTGGGGTCGTCAACGTATATAAGCTTTGTCAATAACAGACTGTTATAGATATACCGGTATGATCAAGCCTGTATATTACATGTGAAGATAGCTGTTTGTCGGAAAACAATAAAAGCATATTCAAGAAGATGAAAATACAAATATAGGTGTAGGAATAGTATGATACTAAGAACATAACAATAGCTTTGGAGACAATACAAAGAAACAATGACACTATGAAAGCTGTATATGGAATATTACATAATTGATGCATATAAATATTATGGCATTATAATAATCAATGCGACAATATCCGTGCATAATACAACAATATGAAGGAACACTCATTGGCAATAAAGGGACAGGAGCATATTAATTACGTTAAACTTTATATCAGAGTATCTTTGTAATTGTCATGACATGTCATTCATAAAAATGTGTATCTTGAATCTTCTCAATCCAAATGGCGTGTTCACATATTATTTTAAAATAATAATATTAAAATGAAGCATGTTAGTATCATCAACACATCAACAATCATCACCATCATCATAATCATCATAGACACACAGACAATGTGAGACGAACATGATCGTTATCAATGAAACAGAGGACGAGGACACGGAGTTAGACTGGTAGTGAGTGCACACGGCTGACATGCTCCAGTGTAAATCCTCCTCGCCTTTGATCCAGGATGATGACATGAATATGGAAAACCAACAGTTCCACTACGAGCAACTCGCCTGCAGAACGAGGCTCTCAAAGAGAATTACAGTAATCGTAAAGCTGTGATAACGGTGTAATGAGTACCGTGGCTGGTAGAAGGCTACGTTATCAAGCCAGCGCTGTCGGTATTTATTGTCCTCGTATTGAATCAAGGCAACCGCGCACGAAACCATCTACTTTTTTTTACATCCACGCTTCCAACCTGATCAAGGTTCTGGAAGAGGTCTTCCGTGGATATTAACTGCAGACAGTACAGTCAGACATAGAAGGTCTGGGCGCCCAGCACACACAGGGCAGGATACTGCAGTCTAGGACTAGCTCCACGGACCAGAGGTCGTCCGACTGCTTGTAGCTTCCGTGCTATAAGAGTCTTGGTGAGTCCGGCAGCAGAACCCGCAGAGTGATGTCTAGTACAAATCACCGCCACTCCGGCATGCATGTAATTGCCAGTCTGGGCTATGGGATGTTAATGTCCGAGGAGTGTGCAATATACCAACTGCTTAGATACAGGTTTGATTGTCATTAGGGCTGACAACCAGTCAACCGTTAGTTACTGCCTAATATCGGGGTATTTATATGCACTACTAGGTCGTTATACAGGACAGCATTTGCACTAAAACATAAATAATATGCCCATACCCAACGAAGCATTAATATTGCGTATGAGAAATGCGGCTATAAATGGAAGCACTGAGTCTGTGAGGACAGTTTGCACTATATATGTACCAAGCATGTATGAGTATTATTGATGCTTATTTTTTGTATGGGCATCAATCATGCTCGCGACAATTAAATACGAGTACAGGTCCCAGTACAGAGCACGATCTACACCGCCCAGTGTTAACAACAGACGAGGTTCCAGCTAGCCTTGATGTCCCCTTGATTGAAACTGCAATGTCTGTCTGATTACGGCCGAACTAAGTCGGTGATTAAAGCGGACTAACTAGTTAAATCTTGTGTCGGAGCACGAGCCTCCCTGGCAGAGATTGGCACCGGACTGGCATCAATTCCCCATGGCCGGACCGGCAATAGACTGGGGCTGGTGTCAGCTACTCAGGGGGCACTAAACGTTGGAGGCTACAGAAAGCCGGAGACGTAATTCGACTGACTGGAGGCAAGCCTGCCACCAAGTTGAGTGAGAGGTCGCCGATGTGTATCGCGATAAACAGGGGACTGATTTGTGTTGATAATCGATATTAATAACAGATAATTGGCAGTTTAATTGTACATTGGTATGTGTACCATCTTAATTGGCTGTGGCACATGCCAGACGTATAGTTTCCATAAATCAGTCATTGTTAAAACACATACATTATCTGTGTTTTTATTTGTGTTTATAGAAAGGAGATATTAGTGAACACATGCACTGTTGGCTCCCATGTTAAGACCAATGTTACCACCACCTCACTATCATCAACAACTGGCATGACAAACTGCTGTGACTCGGCAAACTATCAGTGATACAGAGGAGAATAGGCTGGCATTGAGGTTAGACAGATCATGCAGCAAAGAGACCAGAAGTAAGAAGGTTAGTTACAGAGAAGCCGGCGGTATGTGGCAGAAGCAGTCAAACTAAATGTAAACTGACCTGAGTAATCTTGTCCGTGGAGCCCCTGCATACAGCCACACCTGCCAATAACAAACAGTTAGGTGAACCTACTAGAAGTTACTGCAGTGCACTGTATTGCTACAAAGAGACACAAGATCCAGTTCCTTCCCGTGTTGTCCATGTTAACCCGAAATGATCGTTCCTAATACACAGACGCACTTTAATAGCAAAAGTACACAACATACTTTAGCATACTTTAGTGCAGGGAGGGCGGTTGATGGAAAGCATCACTTATATTAATGTAGGCTACTAGTATGATAAGGTCACGTGATTTCTACACGTGTACATCATGATTTCAGATGACAGGCATTATTGGACTGGTGAACGTAACAATACCTATACCAGGCTATACCAGGCTATACCAGGCTATGCCAGTCAAACAGCATACAGGATATGAACGGTACTTGTTCAAGTCAAGTCAAGTGTGTTCCCTATTTACTACTCACGGTGGTACAAGAGCATAGTAATACGATAACCAAATACTAGTATACATAACAATATTACAATACACGTACACCAATTGGACGTATTAGTACCTACTATCTTAATATGCATATTTTACTATAAAAGAAAAGTACATTGAGATACGTTAAGTACTTTTCAAAGTGAATAAAGCATGATCAAACAAACAAACGTGTATAATCATCAGTGCGGAGGGCATGCTAGTATCACACAATCAGTCAACATTTGAATATCCTAGTAACCGAGTGAACATCATAGTAACCCAGTGAACATCTTAATAACTCCGTGAACACCTTAGTAACTGATTCATTCCATCAAATACACAGTGGCAACCAAGTAGATACACTAGTATATTAAAGAAACACATTTTTTGTTCAACATCAGATGTCTGAAACTATGCATCCACCTACCCTCTCCATTACAGCTTGAGCTGTTCGCTACGTGTTCTCTAGGTGTTCTCTAGGGGTAACCAGGATGACATTTACTTATCTCAGTGGTGGAAGGACAGAACTCATATCGGGAAGTCCTCCAGAGTGTCCTCTAGTGACCACGTGTCCCAGGAAGTGTCCAGTACACGTGCAAGTGACAGGACAAGAGGAAACTAGATGGCCTTATTAAACTGACCACTCAATGTCACGTGGCCGCGACTTGTAACAGTCTGCTATCGACAGTTCTTGAGAGGCGATCGAATACACCGCCATCATTTGAAAACGTCCTCGTACTTTATCACCATCAGCTCTAAATATGATTAATACCTGTTGGGTTATTTGTCCAAGGCATTTGATTTTTATATCTTCTTTTAGAAAAGCATTGATTAATAATAGGCATGACTATATACGATTGCTACATTCAGAAAGCTAAACACTTATGATGAGCTTATGAAAATCTTCTATTCTCACAGTTAGCCTAGACATGGCTTGCATGTTAACATTAACAATGATAGTTTACTATGAAAGAGATAATATTACATTACTTCAGCAAAAGATCATGTGCATCGTTCACAGAAATTAAAGTATATGTTGCATATATAATTCTCAGAGAAGTAAATGTTCGAGGTTTTCTTGTAAATTAAAAATTAGAATCACGATATGTGACTATTTATTGTGCTGCATATGTGCCCTCTCTTGTAAACACTATATCATATTTACCGACTCTCTGAAGAACGTATGTTGACACTATGAGAGTTGTTCAGGATAAATGCTTATTGCAGAAATATATCGCATCTTAACCACAGGATATCCGTATGCAACTCAACCGCGTACAGAGCGATGGGTAAATATTTGTTTAGCGTCGCTGACGTAAGTTATGATTACGTCTTCACGTTATTTCAGGAGCCATTGGAAGTGTTCTCTCATCCGCCTGTGTCTTCATAGCGATCTAGCAGGAGTGGGTCATGGAACCCTGGGCTGCATTGATTGTGGGCTGGCTTACAGTTAAATAAAGTTCAATACATGTTTCGGCGTATAGTGCGTAATTGTTAGAGAAATAATGGTTATAGCTGTATACCTACAGCAGTCTGCTGTACCTAAGCTGAAGTCATTGGGCGCAAATACATGCACATTTAAGTATACAGTAGCTAGTTGGTCCTTCCCACTAATCCCCTCCCATGAAATAATTAATATAAATACCGCCCCCTCCCACACTCTCTATCTGTCTACCTTTCTATTTATTTCCCAGACTCCCTCGCTCTCAATCTTACTCTCTCTCTCTCCATCCTTCTCTCTCTTTCTCGCTTTCTCTACCTCTTTCTCTCTCTGGCTCTCCATCTTTCTCTCTCTCTCTGGCTCTCCATTTTTCTATTTCTTTCTCTCTTCTCTCTCTCTTCTACATCATATCTCTCTCTCTCTCTCTCTCTCTCTCTCTCTCTATCTCTCTCTCTCTCTCTCTCTCTCTCTCTCTCTCTCTCTCTCTCTCTCTCTCTCTCTCCCCTCTAGGCAGGCTCACCACGTGGTTTGACATCGGTGTAGTAGACTGTGAGTGATGACCGGCTGACTACCATGCTGCCACAGATCAAGACCGACACACACCACGTGTTAACACACATAGACACTCTCCGTGTATGTTCAGACACGTTTGTCACTGTAGGTGAAAGTACCGTAAATTGAGGCTAATAGAATTCTACTATGCAGCTGTTTATAACGTCTGAAACTGTTATTAACGTCTTTACGTTCAACAAGAGGGCAGTTTACAAGAGATACGTTTACATAAGCTCTTCATTGAATCATATTCCGAGCAAGAATGGTTAAACCATTATATTCATGTATAATCGACGTTAATTTGGCAATATTGACGCGGCGTTTATTACTAAATGAGGAACTCAGTAAATACGTGAATTCATGGTGCTCAACGTTCACTAAAGAATTCATTCGACACTGCGTGTATTGACATTACCATGAAAAATAATCCAGAAAACAGCAATGTATGTGTGGAGCCTGCAGGTATTTGCTGGACTTTGCTAAGGTCACGGAGGTTATGAACATATGGTTCTGAACTCTATCCAACCTACAGGTGCACATGATTGCTACAACCATATTTCTCGTGGTGCTCACATTCCAACACCTTCATTCCATTCTCCTCAACGAAGCTCCAGGGTAGAAACACAAAGTAGATCAACGCAGGGTTAGCACTAATGGAGTTTGACATTTTCGACTTTGTAATATCTCATGGATTGCTAATATAGGTCGGTATTTCAAACATTGTTTTGTTGTATTATTTTGAAGGCCAGCTCTAGCTTCTTGGTATAGCTACCCTTCCTACCATTGCTACCACTGCTACCCTTGCTACCACTGCTACAATTGCTACCCTTGCATATATTTTGAATCTCTGAATACTGCCAGGATATCGCCTGTGAGAGCACGTTTTGAACTACAGTATTATATGAAGATATGATTTGTTATTGAAAGCGATAGAAGATCAATGTACAAAACAACTTCAAAAGCATCTGAGTTTACTGCGTGCTGTAGATATGCAACATAAGCAGAGCGTTTATAACATCATAAAATACACGCGTCTGAATGTTTCGCATCTTGATGTTAACGACGTGTTGTTGGATATCGTCTGGAGTGTGTTTACCAACAATATGCACAAGAGATATAGAAGCGGTATGCGTTGATCTGCGCAAGAAGAAATACTTCACAGTTGACCCTGCAGATCATCATCGCAGAATGGCTCACAAGCGCACTTTTAATTCTATGGGTTTTTATTTTTAAATTATTTCTGATCAAATCTAACTTAATGTGTTATTACTTTCAATACGTGCTGCTTTACTCCTATGTTCAATACTTAATGATGACATCATTAACTAGCATCGGAAATTCAGAGGATAATTATATACATGTATGCTTTGCACTCTGTAGAAGGCCGCGAGGCTAGGTGATGTATTCCCTTAACGTCAAAACGGTTAGCATGTTGTCCGCTATCTTAATTCATCTTCCTTTCAAGATTACCCGCTCCAATATTTACTAAATTCTCTGACGTGACAGCGACTCGTGATCAATTAGAACACACTATCCCGTGTTTCCGGCCTCAGTAAAGTGCTTTCTGTACGCTATTCAAATTGAAATGCCGTGTCATCTGAAGTTAAGGCCACGGATTACGAATATGCCTACAGTTTGATCAGCGGTACATCCTGGCAGGCAGTGTGTGTGTCTACACGAGATGTGATCTGGCATAATCAGGGTCCCATTTCACGAAACTCACTAAGTTTCAATGACTGACACTGGTGTTGTCTAACATTAAAAGTAACAGACACTAGGCTATGTTCTTCGTGGATGTAAAGTCCACGTGACCTACACGTGACATGTTTGCTGCAAGTTATGTTTACCGCTTCCTAGCTTAAGTTGAACGGTGTCAAGCAATATGTCAATAACGTTGACATCCTCGAAACACTAGATAATATGACTCTACTTGGACGGAGGTTAAGTGTAGTCATAATGGCCGGTGTTTCGAGGATGGAAGGTTGATAGCTAGTTACTGAAATACTAATTTAAAACTGTCAAATAAAGGTAAATATTTACACGAAACGTATTTCAATTGGAAACTTGGGATACTGGTCATCTTGATTCTAATTCAGGTCATTGTTGATATGATTCTATTCAATGTCATAGTAATATACCTACTAATATGAACTATATAGTATTTATGTACAAGTTGTTATTATCACTGTTAGCATGGTTGCAAGTTTGTGACGTCATCAATCTGGAGAGATGATTACTTCAGAATCACAGATGGGTACAGCCCTTGCTTGGCTGAGTTTCCACACTGATCTGTTCTGCTGACGGAACTGATGGTATAGAGAGGAAGTGTCACGTGATTGATGCTGCCTCACTGTAGTACGAGAGGCGTTCATCATAGCCCTCAACACAGATATGAATGACTTAGGTAACATTACCCACCTATTTCTACCGTTAGCACACACTTGACGTTGGGATTTGATTGGCAGTCGAGATGTTTGCAGTGAATTTTGCAGATTAATTTGAATAGCCGATATGAAAGATGAAGGAAAGAAATGTCACAATATGGATGATTTAAAGAAATGTTGTAAACACTATTATTAAACATTATTAACACAGTAGAATGTATATACATGTATACATCTGTATTGTATTGCTATGCACTACATACAAGTAGGTAAAGCTAGACCTATTTTGATATGGATTCTGTTGGGATAATGAGTTTGTTTTAGTAATAGCTCGTTTAGATTCTGAAATAGGATTTAAAAAATGTTGAGTTATAAACACATTATATTCCCCACGGTGTTAACAAGCTATATCTGACTCCAGTGTAATAGCACTAGTGCAGAACACGGCCGTGCTCAAACTCTGACATTAAAGCTGCACTTCCCACGTAGCGTCAGAGGACGTCCTGGCGAGTAATAGCTCCCTGTCCCACTGTAGCTCCCAGCCAACATGGTGTGTGTGACGTAATCACTTACAGAAATATGCTCGCTATCGTAACATTCTATGTTGGCAGCATGTGAAAATATGGAAATGAAATATGCAGTGTCGGTTATCTCCCTTCATTCCCATCAGTGCTTTTTTGGCGGTCTTTTCGAAACGTGACGTCAACGGTATTAAAAGCCAAATCACAAAGTACTACTAGTATATTGACTTGAATACGTCCAATGGAATGTATTATTTTGTAATTAGATTGAACTTGCATAAATCTCGTATCTTATATGTCTGTATATCATAGCTCAACGCATTTCCTGTATCTGTCAGTGAGGTTCACTTTTAGTTAAGACAGTACAGATGTAATGGCATGTGTATGTGAGTCTGATATTATCTTATAGCACTATCATGTAACCCTAATCCTAAATAGCTGTAATACATATTGATGGTGTTAGTAAAATACTAGTATTTATACCCTCGAGCTTTTTCCGGCGGCCAAGTTAGCACTAAGTAATTGGTTCTTATAAAAATAGGATCGATATCGTTTAATACAACATATCAGCTTAGTTAGAATGTACGCGGCATAGCTTAACGTGCGCGTAACATTGATTAATATGTGCACATAATACAATTCAGTATGCAAACAATACGTTTTAGGTATTATGCAAATAACTTGTTTTCCATAGGCCACAATGGTATAGTTTTGAGCGATATACTATTTATGAAGCAAGCCGCTATATCAAACCACACGTTACATGACAGTGCATTCTCTCGGGAGTCTGGAAATTCACAAACAAACACTTTATCCAAGCTCCGACTTCGTAAACATGGGAAGTTGATCACCCTAGATTCGCAAAAAAACACAAATCTGTGTATTTCACCGATAGCCGACTCAGAGAAATTGATCAAGTTAGAAGTGTTTCCTATGCAAATATTAACTTGGCATGATGTTATGATACCAGTATCATTATCCATTAAATATAAACTTTCTGCATGGTTTCAAATGCAAGCCTTGGAAAGTCTTCAGTACTGGGCTCAATCTTGTACGCACTGCTCGCCTAGCCACTAGCCACTAGTACACAGCATACTAGTATATAGCTTATGGAATTTACATCATAGCTTAACTAGTACTAACTTAAGCACATCATTAAATCCGTACGTATTCGAGCGTAACGCATTAAATGCAAAATGCCTTTCCAGACTCGTTTTAATTTAGGAACTAAACCTCGACATACAAGAGCAAATATCGTAAATATGGATAATGCCATTAATGTGAGATTTGTTCGCTGATTATAGATATACCTCCCATGTGCAAATACTATCAACCGATTTCCGATCTTAGAGCAAATCCTGTATGGGTACATGCACGATTTGTCAAAGCAAAACAGTTGATGCATCTCAAAGCAGCTGGTAATAGCCCAATCACCGACAGTCAATTAAGGACAATCCTGGGACACGCGAGTACGTATCGTGTTACTGCTATTTGGATGGGTGCATTGTGATTAAGATTATAGATTAAGGATTAAACATATAATCTCCGTACTATGGAATACTGTATTGATTAAATGAAAATTACTTTTTAAGGTTCTTTATGTTCCCTAATTAAATCCATAGTCTACCTATAGGCTACAGAGTATATGTAGCTGATGCCCTCTGTGGTATTACCTTAGGCAAGTGACGTAGTTAGATAGTTCGTTGTATACTCCCCAGGGAGTCGAGATGGAATATGTACAGTGATCCGCTCACCGGGGAAATAATGTGAACGTGAATGAGCAGCGATGGCTGGAAATTAGGCGATAAAACCATTACTATTCATTGTAAAGTTTCCCGTGCAAGACTGTAAAGCACCTTTGAACATACTTAAATATGGTGTAATAATAATAATAATAATAATAATAATAATAATAATAGTCAATATATATTGCACATATCCTATCTGCTGGATGGCGAGTTACACCTGAATAATTCATTAAAATTATATTATTATGTATATTACTTAATGACCCTGTCACACTGTAGCGTATCGTACTAGCGTATGTCAGCTTACGAAATGTATCACTCATGCTGGTATACGCTGACATACGCTAGGGGTACGTTAGGCATAAGTTGTATACGTTTGAAGCACGGTGGCATACGCTGGAATACGCTGACATAAGGCGAGGTAGAAAATTATTTTTAAGCATGCTTAAAAATGTTGTCCGTACTCCGACGTATGGTTTATACGCAAACCATACGTTAGGCAGACGCTGAATACGCTAGTGGTACGCTAGAGGTACGTGACTCCTAGATCGAGTACGCTGGTCATACGCTAAGTTACGCTGGCATGAAGGTGTGCCGTATAGCTAGCGTATTGATAGCGTATTGATAGCGCATTGATAGCGCATGAATTATTATTTAATGAATGTTCATACGCAATTTGAACTTATACGTTTCTCTCATACGCTATAGGTAATACTCTACCAATTAATCGAAAGCGTCGTGACAGCAGTGGAACGTACATAAG
>JAUTBQ010158716.1:0-28955 GCA_032361185.1 Lepetodrilus ovalis | reverse complement strand
CAGTATATATTCTATTTAATTTTTAATAAATATATGCCGACAATTCCATGACTTTCTAAATTTTATGTGCATGTATCAATAGTTGCTACACACTGTCCAATAATTGTTTTTTTCTCATCTCCTCCGTATTTTATAAAAGATTACCAATGTATCAGAAGATCAACAGTAACCATCATTAGCCTTGAGGGAGGGTGCGCCTAATCTTAAAATAGCTCAACGCGCGAGTAGACGAGACTACAGTTTCCCATATAACTCAAACTCGGAGTAAAGGGAAATGCGTACATTTGTCTTGTTGTGTCTTATATATTTACTAACTCGATGAAAATGTTTGAATATTATTATTATATTGCAGTGAGCTATACAATAGGAAAATATTGAAAACCAGTGGCTTGTTGCCATATATACTTGTGTAGACTTATCATATGCAATACTTTCATGTACATACAGGTTTGACCATGAACTATGTCAACAAACTGTTAGTGTATGCTTTTGAAGATAGTTAATCAGCGGTTAATACTAACATTTTGGAGCACTAGTCCTGATAATGATAACATATAGTAAAAGCTATTCTCATGGGTCAGTTTGTCTCCATCAGCTTGTACAGAATTCCAAAGCTTTATTTCAACCTACCAATCAGTAGAGATAATGATGACGACGACGACGATATTGATTAATGATCATGATATACATAAATGCTAATGATTGTTAAAGCAATAGCAATACAATTATGGGTTGTACATCAAATTGTTGTTATTATTGTATTTTAAAGCTAATAAAGTGTAGTCTTTCTCTGTATTCTGTTATTTTATATTCATAACAGTCTACTGCCCTAACAATAACTGTTCTGTAGTACTCTATGATGATAATGCACTGGTGCATTCAAGTTAATACTCTAGCGTACCTATCTTTAAAGTTCATACACGCACCAACCTAAATTGCAGAGTTCGTTTCTTGAGCAATGCTTTGTAATCGCCCTGGTGGTGTGTATATACAGATATATAGGGTGATGTAGACCCGTCAACATTGAGCAATTTGAAATATTCAAGATGGCCGCCACGGACAAGAAAATGCACTGAAAATGTCTTAGATTAAATGGATTTGCCTTTTTACAATGTGGGTTTAGATATGATAATTAGCCTTCTAGGAGTATTACAAGCTGATATGTGAAAAGCCAATTAAGAATAGCGGCCATTTTGGATTTTGACGATTTTCGGACCTTAGCAGTGAACATTATGTAGTAAAAATCTCGATGGATAATTTCTCTGGCAAGTGAAAAAATAAATGTTCCTAGTTGTGCTGTGCAGATCCATCATACGTACCTATCAGTGTCGCCATCTTTTGAACTGGAGTCCCGCCGCCATTCGACAGACCTTGCCAAGGTCAGTGTGAAGCTTTTGCAGTTGCGACAGAGGATCTTCTCCATATCTGCGGTTATCGATCGCGTTGGGGTAGGGAAGTGGAAGCGGAAGTAACTCGATTGGTGTGTTTTGTATGGTGGGTTTTGATTGCAGCAGATCAGCAGGCTCGTGGCCAATCAGATACCTTAGATACATTTGCGCTAAATCCCGTCTAACCGTGACAGGGAGTACTATGTTAATACTGAATAGTACGAGCTGTCGGGAGAGGGGTATCCTTCCATTGCATTCCTATGTATGCCATCATTATCTACATTGTGATTTAACTTTGGCTGTGGCATGTTGAAATGATCTTCAACTCAGTTGTCTTCATCATTCATGGTGTACATGTTAATAGTGATACAAAAGACGTAAATATTACTACTGATCGGTAAATAATGTGATAAATCTCACTAGGTAAGAACATCACAATATAGACAATAACATGTCTAGAAACCGGTAGTATAACTAATAGGATGTCATACGGACGTACAATAGAAATAAAGTATTGAGTTGAATGATGGACACCGATTTTGTATACATTTGGAATGGTCATATTTAACTTTATCATTTGAACAATTAATGACCAAACGAAGGGCAATGCAAATTTAGCACTGATTCAACATTTTCGAATAAGTAACCAACTTCACGGTTGACATTATTATTACTTATTCGAAATTTCAGTGCCAGTCTTCATTAGTTAGGTATAAGTGGTAATCATATATATTGATTCAGTATAGCCACAGTAATAGTTGACTTGTTTTCACTTATTGAGTTGGCCAAATTCCTTGGTATCACTGGACAAGGTAATGCAATCCTGCATATATATGATAAGGTGGTTCGAAGCGTCCTTATTGGTATGCAGGTACATTTATTTAGTGACACGTTAACTTATCTTATACCATCTGTTTACTTGTGTTCATTTATTGGCCTAAATTATAATTTGTGTGCTACAACTTTGATATATCATAGTATAAACGTCCTATAAATAATCACAATCTATAACAGCATTGAAACCACATTACGCAGGCCTTGCAACCTTGACTACGAGCGACAAAACAAACCTTATATCCGGTAGTGTTGATGTTCGATCCAGTAGTGACATATATTTATTCTACTGCATACTTTATTTTCTCTAAAGGCATATCGCAAAATGTTGTTGTTGGTAATTTTCTCTGCTCTCATTGAAGGTAAGTTACACGTACATTAACCTAAATAAGTGTGTATGCGTGTGTTGTTTAATGGACTCACTTCTGTTAAAGCTGGATCCATGACGCTGCTACTCATTGCGAACGTAATTTCTGCCGGTTTGGTTTAACGGTTGTCAGAATTAATAGTAGTTATCTCAAATTTAGTTAACCTGATGATTATCTTCATCACGGTCTGATTAAAAGCACCCAGAGAATAGGCAGCTAAGTAAAATCTGGACTTGTCATAATAAGCCTAAACTGTAAGTATATGTCCAAGGGCGGTGTCCTATTAACTGCTTAGTATTTCAATTGACTAATCAGCAACAGAAACCTTAGTTTTTAACATCTTTTGACTAGGTTTTCTGTATTTGGCTTAGTCAAACTTAATCGAATCTATGTCTAAAACTACAGACTATACCAATATCGAAAACTTAGTCAAAACATGTCAATTTTATAAACCAAGTTGTTTATAGGATACCGCCCGGACTCTGCTATTGATTGAAAGTCAAAGTTACGCTAAAGCTTTAAGTCCATTGATTGAAAAACTTCTACCATATTTGAGAATATGGTTAGGTAAAACCAAACTTTCATTTCTAGAGGGTCCCTAACATTCTATTTACAATAAATTGCAACTACAATTATTATCAGATCATGGAGTGTTCTTCAAATGTCATTTCATAATACCCAGGTCCCTCAACCGATGGCAACCGTGGCGTGACTATCGGATTCGAAGTTGCGACGATACGAAGCAATCGCATCATGTCTCGTTATGTGAACGCTATGCGACTAATATGATACTAACCTCGCTTCCATTTCGTATCAGATGTATGCCCGAGTGACATAATTTTGGTTTTGAGCGAACCTTGGCGAGCTCCAAACCAAAATTATGGCACGAGGGCATACATCTGATACGAAATGGAAGCGAGGTTAGTATCCTATTTCTTACCCAAAGTGTGATTTATGTAGTTTTCGTCCAAAAAAACAACAACATATTTTGATCAAACGTCTCAGATTCTATGCTGAAATGGACAACTACTTGTGACTTATCCTCTGTGACGTCACATTGCACATACGACGTCAATTCATTGTCTGCATTGTTATTTAGCGAGGATGAATGTCAGCCAATCACATTACCGAAAAGTGTGTCAAGTGATACCGTACGGTTCGTATCAATATATTACGAACCGGGATATGCTTGCCCATATATATATACAACAACAAAACCATCTATATAAATCATCGACGTTTCGTCTGTCAAAATACAGACAAGTAAATATGTATGTATGTATTGGTCGTCATTTTAACGTTGTTCACTGAAGTATGAACGATTTGATTATGCTTGGACATGCATTCGATATAGATCCAACTACCCCTACTCTAAGTCACAGGAGTTAACATAAAATTGTAACAAATTCATACGGATCATTCTTGACTACACCACAACAACTGCAGTCATCCAAGCCATGTACTATCGGTATTAGTATTAAAATGTTGAACAAACACAAGTGTTATTGCAGGGCTTATTAAATGGGCAACATTTTTCAAATATGACAATAGCAGCAATAAACTTAGACATCTAAACTATTTGAATATACCTTTTAGATGATATATTTGGTTGAATTCTTATTCACCAGTCATAAAATATGAACTGAAAAGGCGTGTTCAGACCTAACACGGTAACCGCGGTTTCGCCGCACTGATCACACCTAAATCGTTCGGGAAGCTGCACGGTGTAATAGTAACGTGAACAGTTTAGGCGTTTTCATAGGAGTGATCTATGCGGCGAAGATATAATGTCGCAGAATGAATGTTGGTTTTATGATAATATACAACGTAGTTATAGCAGAACACTGATAGTGTAATTATATTTATAAATCTATTAGTTATACTACATATATTAATCTCATTTATAACATATACATATACATATATTACAGGTCTTGCAATCAAGTTAGCAGTATCATGTCGGCCTTTATGAAATGAAGTACATTTACCCGCGTCTGTTTTCGTCCGCTGTAGGTTACCGTTAGTCATGTCCACACAGGAGGTTACAAGCTATTGGTATAAATATATACATACCTTCATAAATGGTAATTTGCTGATACAAATACGTCAGTATCTTAAAATAGACCATAGCTCAATGGTTTTACTAGGTTTATTGTTAGCACACGCTCGTCTAATTGTCTACTACTACTACTACCGGGTATGCCCAATGAGATACATGTATAGTAGGTTACCTCCCGTCTATTGACTTATTTGTTTTTGATTACCTAGGCTTATGATAACGACAATCATAATTATGTATATGCCTGTACAGGGTAGTGGCAGACACTACACATCCTATGACCCACACACTTGCCATTGGATAGTAGATTGAATCTCTGGGTGAAAATTCAATATATTATTTGTAGAGATATTTCACTATCTTACGTATTGTATTATCTTGTTATTATATCAAATAATATATTTAATATATATAAAATGGTGATAGATTATATCTACTATCCAGTGGTACGTGCAGGCCTGTGGACCCACAGGACTTTGAATAATTATAATAAAATAGTATACCATTTCTCTATTGTGGGCAGAGTATGACGTACATGGTGCTTTTAAGTGGTTACCATTAGGGATGATTTAGCTATTCCCGTACCCATCACCTAGTAAATAAACATATATACTATATAGATAGATGGTATACTATTTTATTATAATTATTCAAAGTCCTGTAATTGACCATAGGAATATTCATGCTATTGTTATGTGACCAATTGTCATTGGTGTTTGAATATATGTAAATCGCTGTTACATTATAGGTAGGCACCGCTCCACAGTTTTAGCAAAAGTGTGAAGTAAAATTAGTAATAGATTAAATAGACATAATCTTCATTCCGCGATCTACAAAGTTGAACTTTTGCATTTGGCAGGATACACACATTTCCTAACACTGTGCAAAATATGAGTGACCTGCGTAAAATAGGTTTTGAGTATTGTCACCAAATAGGGTATCTAACGTTACCTGCCAGACTATACATATGGGGCCGTATGCACAGACGTAGTTTAGTTAAACCGTAGTTTAAGAATCATACCGACAGTGGTATAACTCATCGCTTAAACCTAGTTTAGCCTAAACTGTGGTTAATCTACGTTTGTGCATACGGCCCATGGTGTATATGGTATCCTTTCACGAAGCTCTCTTATCTACTATAGAGACTAGTAGCGCTCTCTTAGCAGTGTATTAGCTATCGGCAAAGAGAGCGTTACCAGTCTCTTATTTTAGTAGATAAGAGTTTCGTGAAAGGATACCCTAGTATATACTAGCTATCCATAAATAAAACACAGAAATATTAATAGCATACAATATTGTTTTCTTTATTGTTCAAAAGAAGATATCGTTGAAATGAATATTAATAGTACCAAATAAAAGTACAATAACGTATATTGTGTTTAGGTATTTAGAAATATACGAAAAACTTTTTTTACATGTTATATAAATGAAAGATAAAAATATAATATTCCTTTGTATAAATGTTAAATAAAGCATGTTCTATAAATAATATCTACTGGTATATATTGACTAAAACAACTTCATTGTATAAGATATTCTTTGCAATGTTTTCCATGTTAACTAATTATGTTAACATTCCATATTATATATAGTTTTCTATATTGACTAAGAACAATTTCATTGGATATTATATTTATTAATGATTTTCTACAGTATATATACTTATAATGTTTTTTTTTATTTTTTTGTTTTGAATAAAAGACAACAATTGTTTAGGTGCATAATGATAATATTAGTTAATGTAGGAAAACTCAGTGGGCTTCAATATATGAGCAGATAGATGCCCATACCTATGTCCACAGCTACACGAGGTAGTCATTGATAGTTACTGTGCCTTCTGATTTTCCAATCCAGAGACGTCCAAAGTCATCGAAAGCGACTACTCGAGGGTTAACTCCCCTTGCCAGCTCATGCATGAAGACGCCGCGAGGGGAGAGGACGACTACGGAGTTGTTGCCCTTGTCGGCCACCACCACGTTTCCCGCCAGGTCGCGACACACGCCTTCCGGGCAGAAGCTGCACCTCTGAGTGGGGAACGTGTAGAGCAGCGAGCCATGGGTGTTGAAGTAAAAGACGGACTTCCTCTTGCTGTCTGCGACGACGAACAGCTCCGTGTCGCGGTCTTCGGTTACGACCACACCGCAGGGGGCCTTCAGAATGTGGTGGTCGCTCGTATTGGTGTAGACGGTTAGCATCTCTTTGGTTTCTAGACTGAAGAAAAGGACATAGGACAGTGATGTGGCATCTTAAAACGTCTTCGGTTAAACTAATAAAATGATATTTCCCGGATCTTAAAACGGCTTAGATCTGATCCAGAGTAAATATGCTCAGAAACAGAGAGTACACACTTCATTAGATTGGCCTTTGCATCTACATTGAAGTTATTGTGGATAGTAGGCTACATGTCCGTTGGTTTGGAGTTTAAATTATGCTTATTACGTTTAAGCCATTAGCTTGTAAGATAGATATTTAAACAAAACGCATATAAATTACGCTATTTCGGTCAAGTTTGGTACAATGTATAGCGAAATCCTTTTCTTCGTTTATACTAGAATAAGGCAACTATCTAGCAATATCCAATAACACCATGATCGTAAACGATTGCAGCGCCTAGATGTGACTTACAGAATACAAACAAACAAAAAAAGAAAATATGCGTATCCTACCACAGGACTTAACATATAGATAGATGGTATTTTATTATGATTATTCAAAGATAGATGGTATTTTATTATAATCATTCAAAGTCCTGTGATCCCACATTCCTACCAGAATCTATAGATGCCAGTTCCAACCCCAGACTTGTCTTTACCACAGATAAGAAGCTCGGATGGATTCCTGATGGCGATTCCCGTCGGAATTATGGACAGGTTTTTACAGTAGGAAATGGGGAAGAAACTAGGCATCCGTGTCTGGATGAACTGGCGGGGACTGGCGGTGCAGATGGCCAGAGTTGTCTGCCCGACCAGCAGCGCGCACGATGCGCTTCCCACGGCGTCCAACGACTCGGTCCGGTACCCCACGTGGTTCACCACGTCGATCTGTTTACTGTTGTCGTATCCGATCAGGGTCCCCATGTGGGGTATGGAGACGATAAACCTGACTGCTGCGTTCTTAGACGTAACCTTGAAGTCGACCTTCGTAACCAGTCTGACGCTAGGGTCTGGCCGAGGCCGCAACTGATCTGGTTCGGAGGTTACATCTACTGGCAGTTGTGAGATTTCTGGTTCGAGCTCTAGATCCGAGCTTGCAAGCGCGTCCATCACCACGTCAGACTCGACGGAGGAGTCCCTTTGGCTGCTGAGGTAGCCCATGGCGGACTCTATCCTCTCCCCGAGGCCCTCGGTGTCCTTCCGGTCGTAGACCAACGTGCACTTCTCGATCATCGCCGGAATGCGGCCGATGACGTCATCGGCCTTCTCCTGGAGGTGCGTGGTGGACGCCATGAGGTTCAGGACGTTGGAGCCTTTCAGCATGCGGTCTACGCCCTGCTTCACTTCCTCCAGGGCCACGGCGCAGTCCATCACCTGCGTCTTGTGGGACTCCACCCTGCCGGCCTCCGTCACCTTCAGGTGGTCCAGTAACAGCAGCAGAGCTTCGCATCTGGAAATAGATACACCTTGCTATCTTCCACCTTAAAACATGCGCTATAATCTGTATAGCATCGATTTTTGTTAGGTCTCCTCATAAATAAAGCCGGTTTCGTGGGCTTATGTAAAACATTGAATGACGTCTGCATTATCGTATCGTATATATCTTTTGCATCTATATGTTTTACAGGATGGCAACACTTCGAAGTTCAAACATACAATTACCGCTACTAGTATGCGTATTCATCAAATCTAGGATGCATTGAGAAGACATATAGCCTACTCTTCAAAAAAAGAAACGCATAGTACTAATTTTATTTAATGTTAATTTAATAATAATAATAGAATTGCATATATTTCCGTTACCTGAAATCGACCTTTTGCTTGATATCCTCGGCGTTTGACCGGACCTGTTCAGAAACTCTGCTGAAGTCTTCGCAGAATGTGGCCATGTGCTTGCTCCTGTCCTTGCTGAGTCCTCGGAGACGTTTCTGTGACCTCCTGACCTTCTCGTCCAGGGCGGCCAGCTCTTTCTGCGCCTCGTCCACCACCACCCCGAGAGCCTCCCAGTCGTGCCCGGAGTGCTCGTGCAGCTTGCACTGCATGCATATGGGAACCCGGCAGCGTCTGCAGTAAGACACGACCCATTCCTTCCGGTACGCATGCGTAGGACAGTACAGGTCTTGGTAGATCATGCAGTTCTTGAGAGTATTTCCGTCAGAAGGTGATTTTCTGTGATAGGTCTGATCGATGGCATCAGATTCTTGCCGCATAAGCTCTGTGATTTCCTGGATGTAGAAGTTGCTCTGGAAGCCGTCGACTCCTCCTTTTGGTAGACGGATTTCTGTGCGGCATAAAGGGCAGGGGAATCGCTCCGTGCTCAGTGTATTCGTAACGTGGCTTAGCAGACAGCTTTTGCAAAATGTATGGAAACAGGGTATGATCTTTGGGTCCAAGTAATATTCTAGACATATTGTGCATGTTAGCACTCTATCTTTGACACTGTGTGACCAATTGGTTTCTGTGTTATCGCACGATGACATAGACATATTGACAATTGTCGTTTTTATTTTTAAATTACTTTCTTGAACGCCTATTTCATCAGATTCTGTAAGACATGTGAAATAAATACTTTACATAGCAAATAAACGAGGGGAAAAAATAATGGAGAAATGGATATGTTGCAAATTGGTCGACTTTGTGATTTCAGTACGCGAACCTACGGTTTTGTAATATAGCAACTTACTTATGATTTGTATATCACACTTTATATCAATATCATTGCAAATTTCTTCATAGCCCTGCCAGATCTACCGACAGAAAATAAAATGGCCTATTTTTATTTTCGATTGCATGTAGGCCTATATTTCCCCCCAACATCAAGACAGTCAATGAAATAAAACCAAGCAAACGACTACCCCAAGTACTATATCATTTTCGGGAATAGTGTCCGTTAAGAAAACTTACCATCACAATAAACATTGTCAGCAGTAGGAAATCATGTTTGGTGATTCTACTGCCAACTGCTTGTCGTGTCGTTATTTCCAATAGACAATAGACAATAGAAATGACGTCATGTAGTAATGACGCCAAAGTTCCACAACTCCGCCGATTACAATAAGGGTGTCATTAGTATGGCTGGTTCAAGATTCGGTCCTATGTTGATATTTATGGGTCTACACGAAATACTCCATTCAGTCTAATTCTTAACTAGTGTAGCCATGAAAGAAGCTTAGACCTTGAACCATCACCACACCGTAGGAACGGTGCACGCCTGGTCCTAGACAAAGTAGCTTCGTCTCCATAATGCTTCTGCTATCCGCTATATGGATATAGCGTAATGCATATGGAGCGATAGACGTCTGGATTTCTGGACTAGCCTGGTCCTAACTAAACAACCGAAGCAACGAACTCTTTCGTTAAGGGCATAGATTATAATCTATGCTAAGGACGAGTTTGTTTTTCTTCAATCACTGTAAGAATTTGTTAAAGAACACACGATTCTAACCATTACATGCCAACGAAAATTCAGGCTGTATTGATAATTCTAGCAAAGATACAGTTCATTTGAATGTTTCGTTACTTTTAGTAAAGATTTCAGCTTGTTGTTCAGGTTTCATAGAAATATTCATAAATA
Organism: Lepetodrilus ovalis; assembly: GCA_032361185.1. NCBI lineage: Eukaryota > Metazoa > Mollusca > Gastropoda > Lepetellida > Lepetodrilidae > Lepetodrilus > Lepetodrilus ovalis. The sequence goes on along the minus strand of JAUTBQ010158716.1, from coordinate 18,579 downwards.
TTAAGCAGTACGCGAAATATCATGTCATGGAATGTCCATTATTTATAAGTTGTATCCTGTACCACCTATGCTGTTCTTGAAGCTTTTTGATGCTCAGATCCAACCAATACTACTACTCTATGGATCTTTCAGTCTTATGATGCCATAGAAAAGGTCCATTTAATAGCATGTAAAAATTTCTAAATGTATGTATGTCTACCCCCAACTGTATGTTATATGGTGAATGTAGAAGATACCTATTGTATGTAAACCACTATATCAAATGTCTGAAGTACTGGGTAAAGTTATTAAATATGCATGACCAGTTTACTTAAGAAATGTTACAACTTTCTATTACATTATGGTAAATTGGGTTATGTTACATGGCATTAACAATAAGACAGCTTCTGTTTTCCCATGGCTTTAGATATATTTGGATTTGTCAATCTTAACATCAATATACCAAACTTTCTCAATGAATTCAAACAGAGAGCTACCTATTTTACCAACCTGCTCTACATTGTCAGATAGCTCCAGATATGATTGTTAAAAACCATTTAAAAAATCATTACATACTCAACAATATTTATCATGTACATGTATTACTATTCATAAGTTTAGAAATGCCCTGGCACGTTTTATATTCGAGATAAATGTTAACGAATGACGGAAGTCCCGTGTACAGAAACACGTAAGACTGGGCACACGTCTGTATGGCAGATATTTAAAATGAATTCCATGTATTTGTATCTGTTGCTTATAAAACATTTAGTACCAAATATCGACCATGCCTCTCTAGATAATGCTAATGTCAACTCATTTGTTAACTTACTTGCTTGTAATAATGATGTCATGCAACGTAATCATGCTGTTCATTTATCACGCCATGCGTCTCAGGGAAAACATTGATTACCTAACAATACTGTATATGTACATTGTGTGGTTGTGTAACTCTTGTGTATGGGCCGGAGACCTTTAAGTGTTGTTTGTGAGTGTTCTTACAAAGAGTTGTAAGCAGCTCTGAACATAACAAGGAATCTTAGTATTGCTTATTTGTCGTCGTTTGTTTGTAAGAGATTTTACGTGATCATGAAGCATTCGTATAATACTCAATCAAATGTTCCAAGAACTTCAATCAAAACAACAGAATACAAACACTAGTTTGTGATGTTTATGTTTATTTTCATTTAGGATGATAGTCATACAAAATTAAGTTCTTTTCAAAAAGTTATTCTTGAAGATGTAAAAATACTCATTCCAGCCTTACCATCCCCATAATCTTCAAGCAAACATGTTAAATTATTTTCACAAAACTGGGATGAACATCTTGCACAGGATTGTGTTCTAGAAACATATCGAGGGAAAAAAAATAGATTGACAAGAATTACATTATCAATGACTGCACATCATTGCAACTCTTTGTACTGCACGAGTTGAAAATTGGGTTGAACATTTGAAAGTTACCAAATGTTACAGAATTCTATTCAACAATAGAATGCCACTCAGGTTTATAAATAATAGCACAGTTCATCAAATAACATCAGTGTTCATATGAATAAAATATTGTGCAAAAAAAATAAATAGAACTCAGGTTTAATTCACAAATGAATACCATTGAGACAAATGTTTGTGCTATGTTTAAAAATAAATATTGCTGAGGGGGTAAAATGGATTGAATTATCTTAAAAACCATGTTAGTAAATATGGAACAAAGTCAGTTTGTTATGATCCGATATTGTATGCATGCTGAATTCTACAGATGAATAATGACCAAAATTTTCAACATGACAACTATTATAGGGCAATATTTATTTGATTCACCTTTTAATTTTGCAATGAATAAACAAATAGAAGAAAGTACATACATGTACTTCATTATGTGTTTGAAAAAAAATATAGAATACAACAGATGGAAGGAAATATTTTGGACGTGAACATATTTTCCTTGAAAAAATATTTAGCATTTTTCTAGTATTGCTTTTCCTACAAGTTTAACAAGATAATAAGATAAACTTTACAGATTGGAATGAGGGAATTGTTTAATGCCACTGTCATGATTTCTGAATTACATGTGTAATTGCCTTAGAAAACTATTTACATGTTACTCATTCATCTTAAATGAAATAGTATATAACAAACTATCTCAATACCCAATTTGACATGATCATAGTTTATTCTACTACTATACAATCACGCAAATTGCCATAATTTAGCATATTTATATATACTAGCACTTTATCTGATAAATTACATAGTTTTTAAACTAACTCCCCCTCAGGATCATGTTGATATCATCAGATAGTAGTACATGTATATACACACAGTTCCCCACACACATTAACCCATGCAATACCAACACTTCAATATCTTTCTGTTTAATCGTCGCAAATGGGTGAAAGATCCCTGCAGCGATGATAAACTCCATAATCACTCACTCACCTTTCTGTTTAACCCTCTCCCTGCTGAAGACAACCTGAGATGCCCTAAAGAGCTGTGTCTGTGCTCAATCCAGCAGTGAGATGGTTAAACAGAGTGTGTGACTGCTGTTAGGAGAGCATGATGTTAACTATGAAAGGTTAACTATCAAAGAACAACTTTAGCACTTGTAAACAACCTGATGTACATCTCCCTGCTGGATTAGACACTGACACTGCTCTTTAGGGCATCTCTGGTTGCCTGCAGCAGGGAGAGAGTTAACATGGAGGGCCATCGACCACCAAACCAAGGAATGCAATGTGGTGAAATATACATATGTACAAGCTGTACCTATTACCAGCCACGTCAAGGCTTAGTGTGACACGGACACTATCACAGCACTGAGCTAAGAAAGGATGCAATGTACACGTATTCCACAAAAATATACTCCAATATACAATATCTTTGGAATGTGCAAATATGACTAGACAAATTTACATATAATGTATATATTAATAATAATGCAATTTGTATGTACATCAATAATTTAAATAAATATTGCAATAAATAATCATGTACACAGCACTGCATAGGATTCAAAACAAAAATACAATTTAGGATATTAACTTAACAGGCTTTCAGATCAATTATGTGTAAAACAGAAATCTATCAGATCATCATAAATGCAAATATGTACATCAGCTGTAAATTAGAAATATGTAATAGTATATGCACATGCCTACTCCTTGCTGTCAATTTAGTACATAATTTTATGTATCAACATTTACATCTTATTTGAATAGAATTGTAAAATGGTTGTTGTATCATGATAGCAAAAACAAATTATATACAATTCCAATATGTACAATTTGGTCATTATCAGCTATTGCAGTCATAAAAAAAGTAGTAATTAAGTTATTTCAGTTCATTTAGTAACTATAGGGTTAATACAACACACTTTCATTTTTCTCTCTAGAATGGTTCTTTACAAGATTGTTAATACATGAATGAGAATCTATATACTGGAATCCTAGACTATCTAACAAAGAGGAATGAGTGAGAATCAACTAGAAAATATCATACCCAATCCGATTAAAATCAGATGTTCATTATACATAATATACTACATCCAATGATTGTGTGGTACTATATATTGTACATCTGACTTTAATTGCTTCAGCTGACTGTATGTCCTAATTAAATACTAATTATTAGTACTGTAAACCAGAATAATAATCTATCTATGGTACACATTTCATTTTCACTATGTTTGTACACAACAAATATGTACGAAACTATTAGCTAGTTTGAAAGCATCATCTTGTTTATCACTTTCCCTGAATGAAGTCTACTTATCAACTACTGGAGGTGTGTGTTCACCATTATATTTAGTAACAATAATAATAATAACAAACATGTGAAAAAGTCAATAGATTATGTTGTTGATGACATCTGTCCATAATTTACAAATTGGCCTAAACGAAAACACTTCTGCATGAAAATTGAATTGTAAAAAATTAACAAGAGTTTTGGTAAGTATGCATTTAAAGGCATAGAATCGTAGATAGTTTACCTGCATAGTGGTCTGACAAAGTTTTACCTGAAAATATACGTAGTTGATGTGATGACACAGGTGATTTATACAACGCATTACTTATTCCAGAAGATCACAAACTAAAACCACTTCCCATTGTTGCATGCCTTAAGCCAAAACATATCATGAAAATTATTCAGGTTTTTATTGGAAGTTATTACTGGCGATTCAAGCAAAGTTCCATATCCGGAGTTGTGGTGGAATTTTATCTACTAATACCAAGCTATGGTGAAAAGAATATTGGAAGTACAAACATGATTTTCTGAATGTCAATTTCATGTACTTCGCAGTTGTAGCTAAGAACTAGTTCAAAATGAGCATCAATATCTGTGATTGTATGCCATTAAAGTTCTTTGCATTTACATAAAACATACTAATAAAACAGAAATAAGCACTGCTGTATGAAATAGCATTTCCTTCCACAGGAATCCATCTGTCACAATGTCGCTGATGTTGATTACCTGTGTTTCCAATACCAAACAAATGAGCTATTTCATTGTAGCACTGTACACAAGTGAGTTATCCCCCTTGCATGAAGGCTGTATGCATATTCGCCCATGTTTTTAAACAACATATACCCATTGCTAACTGGAATGAGCAAACATGCAGTAATGGTGTTAGTTATTTAGGAAGTGTTGTTTCCAGATGCCTTTGATCCATCATTCTATCTGTAACAGTCCATCCCCACCAACACCATCCCAGTACCACTTCTCACTTCCAAAATTGTTTTCCTGGATCTCTCATGGACTTGCAAAGGTGCTGATACACGCACATCATCAGATGACACAAGTACAGTCTTGTGTTCCTTGCCCAAATCTGGCCATTTTGTGCCAAGAGCCAGTCATTTTGTGCTAAAACCCAGCGGCCATTTTGTTTCAGGATCTGGCCTGCATTTAGTGCCAAGACCCAGCGGCCATTTTGTGCCAAGATCTTGCAGTCATTTTGTGCCACCATTAGGTCATCAAGATGTCAAGTCGAAGCAAATGACATCGTCAGGTTGTTAATGGCAAAAGGCAGCCATCAAATATAGAGAGAAACGCCCTTCCTTGGGGACAGAGCGTTGTGTGAGGTCAGACCATGGTTTTGATCATGATGTTGGGCATGGCATTCCTCCTCCTCCGCCATTGGCCCAGGTCCCGAGTCTGCTGCTTGAGATGCTGAATCCACAGCCGTGTGTCACTGGGATCCTCGGCCTGAAAGTTAAAACAATCTCATAGAGCAATCGAAACCTGGCCCTGAGAAATCCAAACCTTGCCCTGAGAATACGAAACTATTTGAGTATGATTTCATGCTCAAGCTCAAATTTTATATAGGAATTTGTGAACAAAACCTTTACCCACTCCATGCTGGAGGCAACCAGAGATGCTCTATAGAGGTGTGGCATTGCCTAATCCAGCAGGGAGAGGGTTAAGTTGAACATGTTTTGTAATCTCAGGCCCCGATATAGAAAACTGTAGATCACCATTGGCATTTGTTACATTTGACTGCAAAATTATTCTTTCCATGTGTATATTATTCATTGAAATTAATTCTCATCTGTTTTAGGAAGTATTGAGAATTACTAATGTACAAGGGTACTGCATCTCAACATTGTCATTTTTGTTTTACTTGTGGTACCTGAAGCATGTATCAGATACCTGAAACATGCCCACGATGTCTGAAACATTGAAAACTTTACAAGATGTTGGAAACGAGACCCCTACATTAAGAAACATTGGGAGTATGATTTTATTCCCACTCTCAAATTTTACATTGGGATTTGTAGGGCAATCCTACAAATATGGCACAAGGACCTGAAAGCATCTCTCCACCCTCACCTTGAACAACAGCGCCTCTCGTCCCCACTCATGTAGCTCGAACACCTCGTCAAAGTCTGCGTCCACGGTCACCACACACTTGTCCAATAGCATAGGATCCTAGAACAGAGTTGTCTTTACTTAGCACACGGCCTGGGTTAACAACAAAGATGGGTTCTAGAAGGCCATACACTTGATTAAATGGCTATTTACTCAATAGCGACAAGTTAATGCCTAAATTATTCAAAAATTGAAGAAGCATGTATTACTGGAGATACCGTAGTACCATATGTACTCACTCTGATTGGCTGGTACTTTCCGTTCTTCTCGCGAATCAGAACTACAGCTGCCTGCTGGACATGTGACGGGCGTGGAAACACCAGGTTGTGATCGCGGTCCCGCTTCTCATGTCGTGGCTAGAAAAACACAATGTGAACATATGACATGCAATAAAAACGAACCATGTAAATTCGATTTTCTGTCAAGAAAAGTGCTCTATTTAAATCTGTAAATGTTTTCTGGCCATTCCAGTAAATTCAATATGGTTGAACTTTAGTGCTATCTAGTGAAATGCTGTTTGGTTGAGACAATGAAATCTCATCAAATGCTATAGTAGTATGTGGTTGAACCAGTCAGTGCTATCTGACCAGAACCCGGAGAGGCTGACTTACCTGGCCAAGGATGAAGAGAACTCCGTGTATGGCGGTGAATTTGAGGTTCTTGCACTTCTTGGCTGCCCACATGTGATCAGAGGGCACTGCGTACATTAGGCGGCTGGTGATGAGGTCGCTGACCTCCTTCTTGGTCCAGCCCAGGACCTCGAGGGCCACCTGCAGAAACAGAGATGCAGGTGTCAAAGTGAGGTCAGATCCAGCATCATGATATTAATGACGGTAACCAAAAAAAAATCATTTTGAGAACATTGCCTAAAACAAAGTACCCAGTCACACTGCCAATGATAACAATAATGTGCTTCCATTAGTGTGAGTTTGACAGCAAAACAAAATTTGGTATGGGTTTTATTCCGTATTATTTTATTATCATTATTGGGCTCGGTATGACTACAAAATGTAGCGTCAAAATTTCAAGATTCTTCCACACATTGTCAGTTTTAGGCAGGAGGAAACCTGCATCATCCATGGCTATGAATGCTGCAGTAAACCTATCTTAACTAGAAAGGAACCCCAAGTATATTTCTTGATACACATTTGCTGCATGTTGAGATTGCCTACCCTGTTGACTTCCTGTTTCTCGGTCAGGCTATAGTGTCCCCGTCGAGATCGCTTGCGTTTTATTCTGAAGCTTCCGGATCCAGTAAACTTGGTTCTCTGTGGAAACATTTAATTCATATAATTATTGTGAATGCTCAACTATTCTTAGATTTGATGTCTACATTTTAATAATAAAGAATATTGAAGGTGATTTTATGAATGCTTACAGAATTGATGTGTTCAAGGAGATCCTCAATCTTGTTCTGGGCGAGGCTAATAGTGTTCTTGTCTGGATGATTGACAGGTGTCGATTTGTACAGTCGATTCAGTAACAGAGGGTATCTGCAGAGAAAATAAGTATGAAATTAGTCAATTAGTTAATTACCGGTAATATATATTTCATATTTAGACATAGTGCACTTTGGTACATTTTCAACAATAGGAAACAATAATAACATCTACATAGAGAATTAGTTCCATGCACTAGGTCTGTTCGAAATGCAAAGGTGGGGGCAAGACACTAACTATTATTAACAATATTTCCTGTCACAATTACTCCATATACCTTTTTTTCTACAGTACACAAATAATAAAGATAACAATTCTATTAAAATAAGGACATTAGCTCCATGCACAAGGTCTGCTCCAGACACAAAGGGGTAATTCACCGACTACTATTGATAAGAATTGTTTGCCTAATGACTGCTCACTTCATGACTCTCTGTACAGGCACCATCAGGAAGGACTTGAGGTGCATGCGACGCAGCAGAGAGTTGTCGCGCTGTGACGCCTGCAGGAACACGTGCAGCAGTTCCTTGTCCTTCTCCAGCTGCTCCAGAGTCTGCGAGGCCTGGCCCTGCAACATGGATATGTATACAGTACATGTGTCTCACAACATACAACTTATGATATACATTAACCCTCTCCCTGCTGGATTAGGCACAGACACTACTATTTAGGGAATCTCTGGTTGCATCTTTTAATTACTTGTATCAGTAGATCATTTGCATGAAATCATTGTGAGAAGAAAACTACATAGATTTAATCATAGTTAAAAGCATGCTACCACAGATGGTTGACTCATACAGTGTACTGTCTAAATCGGCACTCGTTGGGACCAAGATAATATTCCGGATACAAGAGAGTGCCGGATTACTCAGTTGATCAAGAGTGCACTGTCGTTGGTTGGGATTTTGAAATTGTGCCGGTCGATGCAGATTGCCGTGGTATAGAGATGCCGACATTGACAGAGTACACTGTATATATTAATGGACAAATTCCTATCTGACACTATTTAAGTTTGAGTGGTCCACCTCAAACTTGTTATTTACTGATGTACTTATTGCTCAACACTTGATAGTTATCAAAATTTTTATTTCATCTTGGTTTTGGTCTGAGTGTCTCATGTACCTGATTGACACAGAAGTTCTCAAAGGCCAGGAACATGGATGACGATTCCACAAACAGGTTTCCAATACAGGCGTTAGAGAGACTCTGAAAACAAATACAACAATATTTCAAATACATGTACGGTACTAGTTGTTTCTGAAACTTCCATGTGGAGATGTCTATGAAAACATATAGTAGACATATTTTCTTATATACTCAACAAAATAAAGTAAGGGCCAATAGCCATTTTTGGACATATCAATTAACAATACATTATTTTAACAAGGCAGAAAGTCCGGGCATTTACAAGCGCCAGGTATTATTCAAGATTTTGCAGACAAATTTCAAGATGACTGGCACCAGATTCTTCAAGTTGTGTTCCGAAATTTGGTAGAATGTGTCCCTAAAAAATATCTACTGGTTCATGATTTATTTTGTTGAGTTTAGCAGACCCATCATGACCAACTTGGAACAGTAACTTCCACAGATCTCTATTTCAGGTCTCCAAGTCTGGACTCAAACTCGGGACCTTTGACACCAATGTCGGATGCTCTTCCACATTAACCCTTTCTATGCTGAAGGCAACTGGAGATGCCCTAAAGAGCTGCATCTGTGTCCAATCCAGTAGGGAAAGGGTTAATCCAGATCAATTAAATCAGTGCTACTGGAACAAACCTGGAGTAGCACTGATTTAATTGATCTGGCTTAACCCTTTCCCTACTGGATTGGGCTATGAAGCTAAGCTAAGCTTCATAGCCAGCAAGGTATAGTTTCTCGAAGCTCTCAATTATCCACTATGATACAATAGCTATCTGGCGAGGGCTCAATCATCATGTATAAGAGACCACTACCAGAGTCCTTATGTTCTCATAGTAGACACCAGAGTTAATTAAATAAATGATAGACATCTATTTTCTTGATCATTTTGTGAATCAGATCTATTGCAATCCAAAATTTGATAGATTTAATATATTAACCCTCTCCCTGCTGGATTGGGCAGCCACAACTCTTTAGGGCATCTATTGTTGCCTTTAGCATGGAGAAGGTTAATGTAATCCAAGAATACTTACAACTATTGTTGAAAATATAAAATTCCAAAATTCTTATCTAATTGAAAAATACTTTGCCCATGGCCGATAAATATGTTAAAAAGAAACCATAACGTTTGTAAATAAAATTAGAAAATCCCAGAAAAGAAACATGAAAAATAGATTTATGATTCACATGAGAAGCCATTAAACATCTGACGGCATTGTGTTAACCCAATCACTGCTAGAATCATAATAATTACTGCTCTATAAAAAAAGAATAGTGCATGTATATCAGTAATAATTTTTCTATTGAATTGTACAAAATAAACTTTGTTTAATAATAATAAACATTAAAGTAGCAATGAATAAATGTCAGATTCATCGTTTCCTAGCGCAGGCTGGTCTGCGACTACATGGGGACGGACTGCCAAGTATTACTGACATGTGCTTCATCACTGCATTACACTAATTGGAGTCACTAGGGGGAACCGCCTAAAATTAAACTTCCATTCCTGGTTATCAGGAGGTCTAGAATTACATGTACAGGTATCGTGTGAATTACTTTCCCTTCCTATCGGACTAAAAATAGTCACTGGGCTCTCAAAATATCATCACAGACAAGGAGGGAATCAATATCTTTCAATGGGCCTCCGTATATTTAGACTCTCGTGATGGTATCTTAGCAGGGAAAGGGATCATGACATTTTCAAACATTGGCAATTTGCCCCAAGTGAATGCTTGCTCTCTCACAGACATATGTCATAGCAGTGTATATATAAATAAATAATGTTGCCATACGGAATTAATTAAATTTTAATTAACATCTATTCAATGTCTTCACTGTTTTCATATATGATTAATGGATATCTTTGAAAGAATCATACGTTTTCTTGCAAAGGATACATTGAGGTACAGTATTGTTTAACGCATGGGATATAGTGGACATATCTTATACAAAATCATTGTAAATGACATGAACTATTATTTATTGCAATAGGATCTGTTTGAAGTATTGTCCATTACATAATAGGACCTGTTACTAGAAATATCATCAATTGTACAGGATATGGTAAAAGTATTTAATAGGGCTTAATGTATTGTCCATTGTACAGGAAATGGCGGAAGTATTGCCTATAGCATAGGTCCTTTTGAAGTATTATCCATTTCATAGGATCTGTTGGGAATATGGTTCATTGCATAGGACCTGTTGGAAGTATTGTACAGGACCTGTTGGAAGTATTACCTATTGCACATAGGACCTGTTGGAAGTATTGTTCATTGCATAGGACCTGTTGTAAGTATCGTACAGGACATGTTGGAAGTATTGTCTATTGTACAGGATATGTTGGATTGGTGGAAGTATTGTCTATTTCATACTAGCTTATGGAAGTATTGTTCCTTGTCTATTTATCTCTACGTAATCAACAATGTAATTTCAAAAGACAATATAGCCTCTGACCTCTTCATTGTTGTTCGTAGCAGATGTCACCTCGTTCTGGAGTTTGATACAGAACTGCTCGTTGACGTCGATGAGCTCGCGGAGATTAATAAACACCACATCCAGCTGTTCGCTACTCATCAGACCCGTCGTCTTCAGCGGCATGTAGAACTCCTGGAAATATGTTGGATTTTGTTAGAATTGTAGAATGGTTTGAGCGGCTTTCAAGATTATTTTGCTCGTATCAAGATTTGTCAGGTTATAGTAAGCGGAAACCCGCAACAGCGAAAAAGGTTAGGTGTTTGAGCTAGGACACCTAATGTGGATGCTCAAAGATAAACCAGGACACCTGAGGTGAACTAAGTGTCCTGCCAGCACACAGTTAGGATTTTGTTACGATCCTGAAACAGGACACATAGCCTTTTTTTGGGGTATGTTTATTACACCCCTTGGAATGATGTACTACAGAGACAATGTTACTGATTGAATTTGTGTAAGCTTTCATGATCATTTGGTATATAACTGAATTCGAATTAAATGAACAAAACAAATTCCTAATCTCATGTTAATTTTTTCAAATATTGATAAACATTATTTCAAAATTATAGCTGGCATTATCAACTATGGTGTAATTACAAAATATGTGAAAATTAAATATATGACATACATCTCGTAATATCACAAGATCCCTGCCATAGCTGAGCTCAGTCTCCACGATTTCCAGGATTGTCTCCCTTCTCTCACTGCGGAGGTGGAAACACCTCTCACAAGGGGGAGGTAACTCTTCATTGTCAATCTGTTCTGGAGGCATTGCTCTCGGGTTGCAGTCTGGACAGGGAATATTCTGAAATAAAAGTTGTAAACTGTATAATTCTGCATTGAAAAACATGAAAAACTAATACTGGATACTATATGTTTCCAAAAATGTATAATAAAGATCTATATAATTGATATTTTCGTTGTACACAGTTCAATCTTTTCATGTTTTTTCAATAATGTACAAGAATTGATAAATCAATGTAACCACTCAAACTTTATTATACATAAGATCCTGTAAATTCATAAAATTTATGCCAGGATAAATTAGTGTGAGATCTGAAACATTCATTAACTGATTAATTGCGATATCACTACATCAATGCCTTCCAGGCTACCCCTAAAAGCAATCAATATTTGTTAAGTGTTTTCACAAAGTTCAAAACAACAATGAGAGCACAATTCAGATGACGTTTCGGTGTGACAGTCAAGGTGTTAGTGTGGGTGGTTGACGACAAAGTTACCATTGTTACTTCATTGCTAATTAGTTGCTAATCGCTTAAATTAACATTACTGACTATTACTGATGTGTCATTTCCTGTACACATGTTGCCGTAATTTATATGCAATATAGGTTTGTGATTTTAGGGCTAAGAAATGCTATTTATATGGTACAACTACGGTAATGTTCAATTTACAAGTCTTAGAATATCATAAACATGTAGGGCATCGAGAGGCTGATGACGTCAATTATTAGCTGTCAGGAAAATCCTATCAGTTGACAGCCCATTTTTACCCACGTTGTGCTAGGAAAGTAGTATCTTTTTCACTGTTAAATGGAAAGGTTATACTAATGGCTGTGATAACAAAGAAAAGTGACAGGATGTTATTATGTGACCATGACATGTGAAGCTCAAAACATACTCATAGTAATAACTTAACTCTAAGAATAACAAATTACATTAACCCAAGGTTATCAGCTTAGTAGAGCCATTGAATATTTAAGTATGCGATAATTTCTTAAGCGAATTGTAGTATCAATACAGTATTGAAAGTACATGTATGTAGTAAGACAATATTTGGAGTATGTGTACCAGGGTCTGGACAATACTTGAAGTATATTTGATGTCCAAAGTCACTTGTTGAGCATGAAATCGTACTCAGCAAAGTTTCGTAATCTCGGGGCCCAATTAAATCAAAATGTATATTTGTCTACTGATAACAACTTTTATTGAGTAACTATTTATTTCATTCATGTTGTATTACAAGTACAGTGTCCCCTCAATATAAGGCTGTTCGATACAGAGCAGATTCGGATATAAGGCAGGGTCAGATGTGGATCCCATTTTTATTTTTGTTATTTAACTGTACTATCATATAAGGCTGGTACTATAAGGCTGGGGGTATGTCATGGACCCCAAATTCAGCGTTATATCGAGGAGACACTGTATAACCAACCACTCTTATTTTCTTAAACCTTTATAACCACAATATTGTTTATAGTTTCAAATGTTGTAAACCTAACCCTAACCCAAACTACACTTTTACTTTTCTACCTTTGGATCCACGTAATATTATTATCCACATCATTTTACCTAACGGTAATAATAATGGACGTGTCAATTTCATTCACTTAAACTATCAAGAAAATGGAATGGTAACATAAACTGACAGTCAAAAGTATCAAGGCATGTCAAAGATGTCTGAAATAATCATTTAGTGCAACAAAACCAATACTGGCCAACTTGGACCTAACTACAGTGCTGAGTCAGACCGACATAAACCACATTGCTGTCTTCCTTAGTAGGAAGCCCTACATGTATCTATACCTCACTAGCATGTCACCAGTACCATAGGACATCGCATCTGTGTCACGCATCTGTGTCACGATGTCGGCATAGTTCCAATAGCTTATCTGTGTCATGGAGAATGAACGAAGTCACCTACAATCAAGGTCACCTACAATTGAGGTCTTCATTGCAGTGTCCTGGGGGTCATTTGAAAGTATGCAATGTTAAAGGTATCCGTGCAACACCCTGCAAATTACAGATTTGACCACCATTAACACTGGGCCTATGGAGAAGGACCCCCTTGTTATCTTCTGAATTTCGAACATTGCATTGCCTCGAGTTTCTGACCATCACGAACCAGCAGTAGTAAGTCAAAAAGAAAATGCCATAGGGACCTTTTTAGGAAATTACGCGAAATCATGACAGCCATTGATTACCATGTCGTTGTTACAATCCTTAATTACAGACATTTCATGATGATGGGCATTTCCTTCTACAATGCATCCAACATGATTGATATGAGATACACCTACTTTTATCTCCACCGAAAACTGATATGGCACAAGTAAAAAGAAAAGAAAAGATTATCTAAAAATTAAGAAGAGCACAATATTGAAATAGGAACTTACTAATAATAGGATTGTTAGCAAAGAAAATAATAATAATAATAATTATAAGTAATCAGAATTATTTTTTTCAGACATGTTGTAAAAATGTCTATCAAGTTATTTTTGCCAGTTGGATTAATTAGAAACACTAACCTGGAGAAGTCTGGTTACACACACACACCATAAAAAGTACATTCATGTGTCATACGACACTACAGGATGAGAACAGGATCCAGACAGAGAATCAACATGTCATTGACAACCAGACACTAGCTGGTGGGAGGAAGCCAACACAAAATGACATTGTTATCACATTGAGGTGGGAACACTGACGGCTTCCTAGTTCAAATCTGATGGCAACTCGCTACCTTCAGTATATAACAGCTTGCTGTCGAGGAAGCCAATAGAAATAAGACATTGCTCTCACACTGACGTGGAAAACTGAAGGTTTCCTAGTTCAAATCCAATGGTGACTCGGTTACCTTCATTAATAGCTGTCTGTTTCAAAAACACGATAATTTGTCTCTGGCACTATGAATAATAAAGCTAATAGAAATAAGACATTGTTTTCACATTGAAGTGAAAAAGTGAAGGTTTCCTAGTTCAAATGAAATGGTGATTTGATAATGTCAGCAGGGATATAAATTAAAACTAGCCTGTTAGCCCAGGCCATTTTTCATATTGCTATTGGTAGAAATTCATGTTTAGTTTTGTAAACATTTGTTATTTGTATCACTATTTGGGCTAGTAAGTTTTAAAGGTGAATTTCTATCACTGCCTTCAGCAACAGCTGGCGGTTTCCAAAACACCATGATTTGTCTCTATAGATACGGGTACTTTTTAAAATAAAGAGCTTCTAAAACTGGAACCACGAGTGTTAAAATCCAATGGCAACTTGGTACCTTCAACGCCACCCATCCAGAGCCTATTTCCCCACATGCAGGGATGATTGGGGGCAGTACCTGTATTCACACTCTTCAGTTATCTCCCTTAGGCATATTATTGTAATTATCTCCCTTGGTACATCTGCACGGACTTACACAACTTTTGCGTAGTAACACAAAGTTATTGTTCTCTTGACTTCACACCAGTCATGGGACTATATATAGCGATGTTGTCGCTAATTACAACAAGTCTTGCTCAGTGTCATTCCCATAAATGGACGCATGTTTTGTGGTATATTTCCTTGGTAAGTGAATAATGAGTGACTGTGGGAATTTGTCTGTGTCAAGGCTATGGCATACTATATATTAGTAAATAAATACTTTATTTACTTCATGTTGTGTTTCACGTGACTGGTCGTCCTGATGGCAATTTGACAAAACATTTATCACATAAACATAGAAATAATGTAGAAATTGACGTTAGATCCCAGGCAGGAAAAGCAACATCCATGATACGCATGAAAATAATAGTTTAAGTACCGGGTATCATACAGCAACTGGAAATCCATGACATTTTAATAAATCCTCAATAAAAATCAGTGTTTAACCATTAGTCTATGTAACATACCTCTAATTTAACCCTCTCCCTGCTGGATTAGGCAGACACTGTTCTTTAGGGCATCTCTGGTTGCCTCCAGCATGGAGAGGGTCAAGGGCAACTAACTGGTACACTTTAGCATCAAGGTTCAACGTACATTAACACTACTAGTATTGCATAATATTTGCCCTATTTAATATCTAGTTATAGGTCATATAATATACCTGTCTACCACCCTTTTGAAGTTGATATGTAATACATCAGCCTCGTAGTAATGAATCCTAAAGCCGATACGCAGAGTAGCCTAGGCTATTATTGGCAGGAGGTAATGTGTGACATCCCATAAACTGTGATTGCATCTTGTAGGTAATTAGGTACTAACGAGACGGACACAATGACCCAGTATCACATGTTTAGCTTGTCCCAGTGGCAATTAGCCTGATGTGATAGGACTCTACTTTCAATACAAGAGTGTCCATGGAAGAGTTGGTCAGAAGAATGGGTCATCAGCTGCTGCAATGGCCATTGCCTAGGAAACAGTGGGGGGAATAAATTGGATCCGATTTCAGAAATAATCCAGGATATAATCAACATACAAATACAATAATGACCAATGACCATGAACTGAAATAATTTGGGGCTCACATTTGGTGGAAAACTTCCCCACAAATTATCTAATGGTCCTTTATTTATTTTGTTCAGTATACTTATATTTCAGTTGTGAATCTCCAAGCGAAATATACAATTTTGATATTTGCCTGATATCCTGAGCCATAAGCAAAGTATATGTACTATATTTATTGGGAAGTTCAATAATGGTAGTTCTACAGACGACTAGAGGAAAGTTTCATAAAGTATTAAGGCAGTAACTCAAGCAGACGCGGTAATTGTTCTCACTTGGGACATTTGTATTGAGTGAACACACCCACGAGATGCATATTGATATCTGTCATCGATACCAGGCAATAACGATCGTGTTATAGCTTCATGCACTTTGTGCGTTACCTAACAAAACCGATAATTGCATAAGAGAAACCTTTCAGAAAGTTGCACGAGCAAGAATTATTTATTTCTTAAGTTTTCTGGCTATTAGAATCACAAACATCATTTCTACATTATGATAGGCAACACTTACAAATTTATATACACTGTCCCCTCGATATAATGCTTAAGTTTGAGTCCTTGACCGTGCATTCGATGTATGTGTATTTATTTATATATTTTTTCTTGAAGCCATCTTTTAAAATCTACAATGCTCTATCACTAACTACATGGATATACCTTGCAATAATTAATATCACGTTTATTTCCTTGTCACATATCATACAATGCAAATAAAAAAAATATATATTTTGCTAAAGTCACTAAACCACAGTAAATATCCACAACAGCCTTTATGATAAAAACAATCAATTCGGTTAAGTCAACAATTTACAAGCAAACAACGTAAGATCTTAGGAAGCTTTTCACTGAGAGTAATCCTTAGCTATAGCCTGGCATTGACGTGTTCCGTGGACCCAGACAATACAGAAGGAACCATTCAGAACGCCCTGTGGAAGGAGCTAATTCCATGTAGTAGGATTATACGCATGCAGCAATCAAGATCCAATAAAGCGAATGAAATTGATTTGATAATGACCGGCTATTTCATCACATCCACTCTGCATACAGCCAGTGATAGGACGGCGCCGAGAACCGAAATAGCCGAGATTACTTGGAAGTTCGCTCCAGATCCCGGACGTGTGGCTTGCTAATGTCCAAAGTTTGTAGCAAGACAACAAGAATCCTTAAACGATGAAAGAAGGAAATTTTGTGATTGATTGAAAAAGTACACCTAGTGGGAACAGTCGTCTGGTGGCTGGGTCTCTAGAGTATATGTGATGTCTGAGTCAGTAGTGAGTAGTCTAGGTATAGCTCATACCTTGGTTTCAGCATGAAGGAGCCTGTGTTTCAGGATAATGGGTCCTGTGTTTCAGGATAATGGGTCCTGTGTCAGGATAATGGGTCATATTTTTCAGGATGTCATGCTGGTTTCTGCGTTTCAGGATGCATGGGTCCTGTGCTTCAGGACAATGGGTCAAGCATTTCAGAATAATGGGCACTGTGTTTCAGTTTCAGGATAATGACTCTTGTGTTTCAGTTTCAAGATGAAGGGTAATATATTTCAGGATGATGGCTCCTATGTTTCAGTTTCAGGTTGATGGATCATATTTTTCAGGATGATGGCTCTTCAGTGTTTCAGTTTCAGGATGATGGGTCATATCTTTTAGGATGATGGCTCCTGTGTTTCAGTTCCAGGATGATGGGTTGTATTTTTTTTTAGGATGATGGCTCCTGTTTTTCAGTTTCAGGATGAAGGGGCCTAGGTGAACTTGTACAGTCTCCAGCAATGCGATCACGGAATCATGCGATATCCACGACAACAGATAATGACTGCAATACATTATTGTCACATCCAGCTCGCTGAAAGCTAGTAGACGTCAAATGGTCTTAAACTACAGTCTGTTGCTTGGATATTTGACATGCCATTTAACTTTCAATCGAAGACTGCTATTAATAATAAATCTTTGTGATATATTCCATGGTGCATGTGCACCAGCGGGGTAGTATCTGAGTGGACAGGTCTTCTCATTGCTATGATGGCTTAACCTTATTAAATAAATACTGTTAATAGAAATACAATGTCTGTATGTGAATATCTTTATAGCGCTGTTAGTCTTCTCCATTTATGATTATGATTAACGGTATTATTATTATTTAAAAAGATTATTTTATCACTTATACTCGACTCTCCAATTATATTATATTACCTTAGATAAAAATACATCTATTGCACAACCCAAAGGAAAATTAATTTAATTATTTTTTATTATTTATTATTATGTTTATTATTATTATTATTATTATTTTTATTACATGTATTATTATTATTATTATTATTATTATATATTTATATTTTTTATTATTATGGAGAAAAAAAATAAGATTATATTATCACTTATACTTGACCATTATATTACCTTAGATAAGATACATCTATGGCACAATCCAAAGGAAAACTAAGTTCTATTTTTTGCTCATCCTCATGGT
>JAUTBQ010158705.1:0-12982 GCA_032361185.1 Lepetodrilus ovalis | reverse complement strand
TCCTCATACTGTTAGAACACTTCATTAACACTATCATCAAGTTCTCCCAGGATTTCATTGTAACTTCTCATACAAAAATTGGGATATTCATCAAACACCATACGTGGAAGCATAGATTATAATCTATGGTTGAAGCCATTTAAAATTATTTGTATGTTGATTATAGTTGCGCAATCAATTTTCTTACGCAGTGATTATTATGGTTAATTTGACATTTCCAGATAAGTTATTGCATATTTAACCAGACTTTTAGACCAATCAAATTCAAGGAAATGTAAATATTATGGTACAATAGACAAATAAATATACAGTAACTAACAGAATATCTATCTATCTTTAGGCATTTCCGGAAATTCTAAAACCGATCAAAGATGGCCGCCAAGTATATATAGTTGGAAGTGGCTTTACTGTGATCTTGCCTTGAATTTGTGTCACTCAAACTAATACCATTTTGAAGCATCAGATGGAACAAAATCATTTTAAAAGTCAACGATCCATGTGTGCAATATAACATATGTGGAAGTTCAAGTACATCTCACATATTTTAGAATGAAGCCTGATATTTAATTTAAAATAGAGAATGATCCATGAATGAAATTTGTGAAAATTCAAGGACACCATTTGACATTGAAAGTGAAAACAATATTTCTTGTAAACTCGTGTACTTATCTTAACAATGATTGGACAAGCCTTGATTCCAGTGTAAACCAATTTAACTTTTACATATTGAGAAATTGTTTAGCTTACGAACAACCATCTTCTGAAACACATCGCAATTGTATATTTAACATATGTCGACATTTGATAGATTTAAAATAGAAAATGGTCATGGCTTTCAAAGGTTACCTGAATTGTTCCTGTTTTCTTTAAATTTATACATGTATTGTCGCTTTCTATATTCTTTCACTTACATCACTACTGATAAAACACTCGTTGTAATATAATTAGTAAATCAATTACGAGTAAGAGGTCGTTGCTTTTAATTTACTTCAAACTACTAATAAGTTAATTATCTTAAATTGACACAACATAACATCATACTAAGGAAGATCAAAGGTGTTTAAAGTTCGTTAAGATACCGATTCTAGTATGTTTCTTTTTACTCTTAAGGCCTTTATGCGGGGATCAAAAGATATATACCGCACGTGTACGGTTTTCAGATTAAAAGTAATCTTGGACAAGTAAATTCTAGACAAATATTTGTATGCTATCCGTTGCCTTGCATATTTGCTCAATTACTTCGTGAATTTCGATTGATTTGCGGATAAGAACGACAAAGACGTTGGAGGTGGCATTTTAGATGAATTCATAACCCGAAAGGAAAGAGCACTGCCTCCCACGTCTTGGACAAGAACTACTTCCCTCTGTATGTTCAGACTTTGACAAGTAAAGCATTTTTTAATTCTCGGATAAATTTGATGGAACTATAGTTCTTAAATATTGATAGTATTCCACTTGTGTACGTGTTTTATTGCAATGGAGTAGTTGCTTCCGTTATCTTCAATTATTTAGATGTTGATGAATGTTCCAGGAAATTTGTATGGAAAGCGTGGCTGACGTTATTATTAAGCTTGAGCAATATGCAATGTAAACACATCTTCTTGAATATTACATACACATGGATTGGATAAATTGTCATTATAGTGTATTCGTTTATACGAACATAATAACCTTTTCCCGCTATTATTTTAGCCTCATTATTTTCTGGATCTACAGCATACTGTGCATTAGAGCGAAGATTAATTGCTTGCTTAATGTTGCACTATAATAACAAGTGTACGTGAAAACATATGTCAATGTAAGTTACACATGCATGCATTTATACGTCTTTAAAAGCCTATGTGAAAACATTGATAATCCCATATTTCGGTACTTCTCAAGACGACAATCTCATTGCAGGAACACACGAACTACTATAGTCCTTGAAATGAATACGGCAACAACGTCAAATATAGAAGACATCTAGGTGGGAGCAAAACAGATCTGTTCCGACTCGATTTGAAGCGCTGATGTAACCTCTGCGTTTGAAGTATGTCTTCTTGGTCAGCGCGAAGAGGGTAGAAGAAGCATGCAATTAGAGCGTGTATCAAAATTGGAGGCACTCGTCCAGCTGTGCTTAGACTTTACATCGACCAGTCCCTGCGGTCGCGTTCCGCTCTCGTTAAAGGCAAATTGTCGTTTAACTGTGGTTAGTTTGCACTTTCCGATCCTGCGTTTCCTATCATAATGTTGCTTCTACAGTTAAACGGGACGTGTAATTTGTTAATGAGGCATCGCGCAATCAGAAGGTCCTTCAATATCCCTTCTGTACGAAATTGGTAAGCACCGACGCATTTGAATCGATCCGTTTCGATTATGTATCTATTTTCCCCGTGAGTACTGTCGGCGTATTTGAGATTGGCACGCAGGTAGAAGTAATGGGAAATAGGAATAAAAACCAAAGTTGGCATTTAAGTTTAATCCTCTAGTCTCGGCGACATGCGCCGAACACTATAGGCGGTCTTCGATTCACGACTGGAGAAGCCGGAATGTTAGGTCCTTGATCATGCGCAGGGAGTACTTGAATCGAACGACATGAGTAAACACCGAGTGAACCAATACGAGATAAATTAAAATTAATAATGAAACTGACCCACTTCTTCCACTGAACTGCTTTCTCAGAATATATTGTAAACATGTGTAAAAAGACGAATATGTATAGTTTCTAATGCGTCCGTGTTTTCGTTCGCTATCCTGCCCTCTCACAGGAGAGTTTTACTCGTGTCGAAGCAGGGAGTTTGCTTCTGACTATTTCTGACTACTCTCGGGTGAAACATGAGGTGTTCTGTTGGTAATTTCATCACTCCATCCGTGAATCGAATACAGCCTTAGTCGCCCCGGGGACGTTGCTGCCTACTACGTTGTCAATGCGTCAAGTGTGCACGGGTCGTACATGTGATAACTTTTAAGATAATTGTAAAATAAGCAAAAGAAAGAGTGTTTAAGACCGCGCCGGAAACGGACGTTATTAGGTTAAATGTTTAATGGCTTTTTCTGACTAAACTACATTGATAAAAGGGAAATAAAAAGCTTTATTTATTAAATCAAGTTTGCATTCTCGAACTGGGTGAAGTGAGAGACGTTTAAGATGAAAATAAATCTCTTTCGCTTTATTTATTCGAATAGCGTTCCCATTCGTGCAACGATTTCTACATGTCAATACATATTAATGTCAGGCGTGGTACAGACAGTTACCTCCCCTAGTCTGGCGCGTTGTCCTGCACCGTTTCTGCGATCGTTACATCCGCGAATCACACTATGAATAATATTTGAGTGAGGTTAAGTGTAGTCATAATGGCCGTTGTTTCGAGGATGCGATGGTTATAGCCTTGCGAATACTAAAATATGTCATCATTACATCGTCTAAATAGGCCTATCCGTTTGTACAGCTGAACAGAATCAAACCCATTCTGTAGTAGACCTGATTCGTGAAAGTAGATCATTGTAATTTATTTCACTGCACATTATATTGCGGGCTAATGAAGCCAAATTGTTTATTAACGGATAACATAACCGCATTTCACTTTGTTATACTATATACTAGTAGAGCACACGAAAGTAGCAATCACTGTATGACAGAAGGAGGCGGATCTAATGAGAGGGACTAATTTTAACTATAACGTATATTGTTCACTCGCATAAATTTGTGGTCATTCGCATTAATTGTGGCTCGCATTAATTTATGGAAATGCAATATAACAATCAAATGTTGTGTTGCTCAACGTCTAAACATAATACTTCTAACCTTTAATATTGATTTAATAAGTTTACGGTTTGGCCAGCCTACATGTCAACAAATGTATTCGTCAGCTTATTAAAAATAATTGAATCCCATCAAGGAGGTTTTTAGTCCAAGTAATGACGCCATTGTCACGTATTTCTTTCAGCCCTTAGTTCAAATATTGTTCCAAATCGATAGTCACACTAATTAGGTTTGGTAAGTTTTACGAATACAAAACCGAATCAGAAGAAACATATTCAACTTGTGAAAGGGAATGTTTTAATGACGTACTGTAACTCACATCATATTGATGAATTAAGCCAATGTTATATAATTATATTCTTTAGCGTCTTGGTTGCCAAATAAGAATATAATGAATACCGAGGTCTTTTAACTGAAATGGGATTTTCAAACACACAACCCTATTATATATTTCCATAAATATCACTTGTACGTGAATTCGCATTGAACGACATCGTGGCAAACATATAATACTATCCAACACGTTTCCCCGTCGAAATGTGACACATTACTCCAATAACACAAAGTGGTTGCTAACTTGGTATAACTAGCCTCAAACTAGTATCATATGTACTGCAGGGCCCGATATTTATGTGTCCAAAATATTGAATGGCTCAATTAAGTATGTTTGTCAATTGCTGGGCACAACGGTGCGTGGCAATTTGCAAGTATAGACTCCTCTTCGATGAAACTTAATAACAGTGCTTATACTTTTACATTAGGACGTAGTAGCATCTCTATAGCTCTTGGAAATCTAACTACAAGCGACCATGAAAGAAAGGCGGTGTTGTATTGTGTTCCAACGTCGCTCTCGAGGGAACCTGGTCGCCACTTTGTTAATATGAATTACAATTAAGCTCATCACTAATGCACAAAAAAAAATATTTTTGGAAATAAACGATTTATGAGCCGTGGCATCATAGCGTTGCTGCTAACGTGTAATCAAGCTCTTATATCAATCTATATTCGGTGCCGCTCCCTGTGAGAAAAACAACCGTTAACTTGTTGTGATCATCAACTCATTACCTCGCGAAAACCAGGGCCGAAGGAGGAAGGAGTTTCAAGTCACCGGAAGTGTACACCCTGCCTACACGTTTTACTAATATTATATGGCAAGATGCAGTTTGCAGTTTGTAATATATGATGTGGATGTACTTCCTGATCCTTTGTGTACAAAAACGACATATTACACATGAAAGAATACCTCCAGTCGATATGTTTATATTTTATTTCATATGTCATCTCTTACGCGAACTTCCATGCCAGATTGTATATACTCAACAAAACTAATGAAGTGCCTCTTCCCGCTTCGGACATACACATTTAGCTTTATAATGATTTAACAAGGAAGACTGTCTAAGTGTCTACAATTTCAATGTAGTTTTCAAGATCTAACAGACACATTCGGAGAAGAATGACAGCAGATTCCTCAAGACGAGTTCCGACATTTGGTAGAAATCTTTCCCACACTATATATAGCAGGCCCTTATTTATTTTGCTGAATGTATTTATCATATCGTTTTCCTGATTCCAGCGAGTGGACACTTGCCATGGCGCCCACGGTTGTCCCCGTGTAGATGTACAACAACATATCCATAGTCCAGACGTCTTGCAGCATCCTGGAACACGTCCTAACAATGATTATATTATCGATGAGATATAGCAAAATGCTTGCAGGCAGCCTCTTTAATGGACATGAACTGTCTAACCCGACTTGAAGAGACATCTTGAGCTAGCGTACCCACGAGCTGCTTGAATTGCTCTCGATTATCTCTTGGTCAGATTGACCTGGAGTGAACCCCTCGAGTGACATTATTTGACTCCAGCTTGATAACCCTTGTGCGCTTCTTAATCAATGATAGGGATTTAGCCGAGCTTCTGACAAGCATGGCAACTTCACCCTCCCCTCGCCCCCATCCAAACAACTATGACCCCAGTGAAGTGAGTGTGGGTGTTGGTGTGTGGATGTCAGTGGATGTCGGTGGATTTCGGTGGGTGTTGGTAGATACCGGTGGGTGTCTATAATGGGTGTCGATGGATGTCAGTTGGAATTGTCCGTGGATAGCGGTTGGTGGGTGTCGGTCAACTTGGCGGTTGTGGATAGATGTGGGTGGATGTTGGTTTAGTGGTGGATGTGGGTGGATGTTGGCTTAGTGGTGGATGTGGGTGGATGTTGGCTTAGTGGTGGGTGTCGGTGGATGTTGACTTAGTGGTGGATGTGGTTGGATGTTGACTTAGTGTTGGATGTCGGTGGATGTTAGCTTAGTGGTGGAATTGAGTGGATGTTGGCTTAGTGGTGGATGTCGGTGGATGTTAGCTTAGTGGTGGAATTGGGTGGATGTTGGCTTATTGGTGGGTGTCGGTGGATGTTGGCTTAGTGGTGGATGTGGTTGGATGTTGACTTAGTGGTGGATGTCGGTGGATGTTAGCTTAGTGGTGGGTGTGAGTGGATGTTGGCTTAGTGGTGGAATTGGGTGGATGTTGGTTTAGTGGTGGATGTCGGTGGGAGGGCTGGTAGTCAGGTACTGGTGGTGGTGGATGAGATGAACTCAGTGATTCTTAGAATATCTTTTGAAATTTTGTAACCAAGTTGATAGGATCCACACATTCATAATCTTAAAAGCTTAACAATTATTATTTATTATTAAGCACGTTCTTCATCTTAGCACACCACAAAATATGCATGAATGCGCGAACTTAGGCACTCAATTCCACACGCAATATATTCTTGCACGTGACTACATTTAAACTCTGGCCACGTCTCCAATATTCTATGGATTTCTGTACCTCTAATTGATCTCAATCGTGTAGACCATTCTGTAATCATTCCCGAAGTTAGTTCATTTGTTATTCTGAGGAGAAGTAAATTAGATTCTGGTGGAGATATCCTGCTGCTGGGATCCAGACGCATGTCTTCATCCGCGGACGAACTACTGATTGCCCAGCGGAAATATCTGCGCCAGAAAATCTAGATCTGAAATTAAAGTTACTTTTGGTGTGTGCGAGATCTACAAGTAAATGGGCGGATTACTGGATTTTAATAATTGTCTTCAAATTAACACTATTATTAGGCCCTAAAGTCATCACTACAGAAACTAGTATATTACTTTTTCTTTTTGTTAGTGTTAGTTTGGCATGAATGGATCATACATATAACTTTAACGCATGAAAGACACAATATACCATTGCATGAAGAAATACGCCATGATGATTGTCATACGTATATTGATGTTTGTTTTGATTACTAGTAGGTCAATAACTAGAAAATTATTCACAATGGACCGTTAGTGACATCATATCATTGAATAAAATATCCAACACATTTGTATGCAGTTTTCAATCATCAGCTCAAGGAGGAACTTAATAACACCGAAGCATAGTGTTATTTTATAGGTATGTTCCTATGTATTCACATACCACTTTATGTAAGTATATACGATTTCAAGAGTTCGCACTGAGTGGCTATTGGAACCAGTCGCGTGTATTGCTCATTCGCAGACGATTCTGGTGTTCTACGCTGTAATTAATAATTGTATTGTACATCTATGACCTGGGTATCCTTTCACGAAGCTCTCGTATCCACAAAGAGAGTGGTAGCGCTCGCTTTGCCGATAGCTAATACACTGCTAAGAGAGCCGCTACCAGTTAGTAGATAAGGGAGCTTCGTGAAAGGATACCCTGGAGGGTAAAAGCATTTATTTGCAAAAATTACTCACATTGGGAAAATACACCCACCAGGGTTGATTTACCTGTGGGGGGAAATTGATGCATGTAAATGGGGCTAAAAAGTGCCAAATGTGGCGAAAATTAATGTTCTTGCTACTCACTGTCTAAAGAAATCCGTCCACACCCATCAGGGCAACAGCATACGTGATGTAACTCTGCCACCTGAAGTAAATCACATTTAAAATTTAATTTCATATTTTTACTAGTTCATGCCTACAGACATAATATACTGTATGAATATCTTTGTAGAAGTTATGATCATTTTAACATGGCATTTTTTTAAGTCAAGGTTACTTTTCTGGTCGACCGGCCAATGGCCGCCCCACTCTTCAAACTGTTGTTACGCATTTGATATACTATATTATCTGATAACAAGTACTGTACTAACTAAAGGGTCACCATTGCCATTGACGTCACGGGTGATGCGAAACAAGCCGTCATCAGCAGTCAACCGCGTCCGGTCACAAATTAACTTCAAGACTGTCTCTCTATGCCGCATTGACCTGGCCAAAAATGAATGAGTACAACATGTAAAATACTTCTAATCAATAGTTGACATATTTCATACAATGCTTTAAAAGCATATAATCACGATTTTGTTAACATATTTCTTGATCAAACATATTTACTGCAAGTAACTAAATTTATTTGCTTTGTCTACACACATAACATTTTCTGCATGTCCCACTAGTTTTCAATATATTTTTGTATTTTTAGTCTCATTATAAAAAAAAATAAAAAAATATGAAAGAAATAATATTAAAATATTGAAAACCAGTGTGACATGCAGAAAATGTAGCTTGTTGCCCAATATACTTTCAGGTTAAATATGTTTGACCTTGAACTATGTCAATAAACTGTATTGTATGCATTTTAATGACCAAAATACAAACAAAAGTTTTAACCGCAGAAGTCAAATTTGCTTGAAATAAAAGCATTATAACTATAAAATAAATTAATTTTATATATATATATTAAAACATATATCATTACAACTGTCAGTTATTCATCTACAAGACACAACAAAAATTAATTTGATCTGAATTATATTACAAACACACGTCACAATGAACGGATATTTTGCCGAATTTGTATGACATCACATTGAATCAACTCATGGCCAAGATTATGTTCACGACTGCCAAACTTTTGACTGAATTTATGAAATATGTTTTAGATCTGTGGGTGAAAATTGATGTTCTGTAAGATAAATTCATTGTTATATGGGTTAATGTACCATCTATGTGGGTTTACTTACATCAAACTACCTATGTAACCATCAAAACTGGTTGACAACTTATTTACATACATGTACACACATATTACATGCCATCCAATGAAAACTGACAACAGAAACGGTAAAACATTTATAAGACTATTCCATACATAGAATCATTAATCATGGTAGTTAGTAACTGAGAATGGAAATTCTGCATCTTTTAATATAGATTCAGCTTCATAAAGAATAGAATCAGTGAAACAAAGCACATGTCACTATTGTCACATACAGTGCCCCCTCGATATAACGCTGAATTTGGGGTCCATGCCTTATAGTACCAGCCTTATACAATAGTACAGGTAAATAACAAAAGATAAAAATGGGATCCACATGTGACACAGCCTTATATCCGAATCCGCTCTGTATCGAAGAGCCTTATATCGAGGGGACACTGTATTGCAAACATGACACTGGTAACTACGGAAAAAGATCTGGGGTGCGTTCAGGATGCGCTACTATTCTCTACAAAGGGCTACAATAACCGTTCAGCCAACACATGTAGTACTATGTAGTACTACTTTTTACTTCGGCTGAGCCTATAGTGTTTTGTAGGAAATAGTAGAAATCCCAAAGCATGAAGTGAATGGACTGCACTCATGCGAAAACTGATTTCCTGCTATTTTCCTACTAAATCATTCAGCCAGCCACTACTTTTAGAAAAGTAGCGTAAAGAAATTAAGAGAAAAGTAGCGCAGCCTGAACGCACCCCTGGTATCACAAACAGGGTAGGTAACTTTTGGACTTAATAGGATTGGTAACTTTCGAAGTTCTAGTGGTAAATGTTTACATATTTTTGTTTACGTCGTCATCGCTGATCATTGACTTTTCAGTTAGTCTTAATTATGACTATAAACCCCATTACCAAAAAATAAATACAAAATACAAAATAAAAATAAATAAAATAAAATATGAGGCATTAAATGTACGGTATGCATTTCAGATACAATTTTCAAATCGTCACTGTATAATATTTAACATTAAATAACACAATTGATTATTTCTGAGATTAGTTAATAGTTAAGATATTACTTGGCTTTCTGTACACTGGCTGTCGGCTACATCTTGATTTTGCTGAATCGATATCTGAAAAATAGCATTGATATAATTTAAGGAGTGTAGAACAATTGGCATTAACACACTTATGCTATAATTTATGGGAGCTAACACATAAACAGGAGTTCATGAGATCATTGTGCTGCATTCTAAATCAGTTTGAAATATAATAAATAAGCTAATATTGAAAACACATGCTCTATATTTATTACATTAAGACTGGCTCCTATTTTAAGGCATCTTCATGCCGAAACTAAAACTTGACAGTGATAAACTGGGTCACTTTTATTCAGGAGCTCCTAACTATAGGATGTGGTATGAAGTGTGGACCAGGGCTAACAGTGGTAGGATAACCCAGCATTACCTGTTCGTTCTGTGAAGAAACCTTCAAACACGACAAAGTTGTTGGTTTGCGTGATGACAGCTTTAAGGCCATAATGCTTTCTCAGGAACATGGAAAACTTGTGTGACGGTTTGTCAATAGCTAGGTGGTTTGGTCGTATATTCTCACACTGCAAATAAAATACAAAATATTATTTCATATGCCACCCATAATGAGTGGTGGCTTGAATCAATGGGAACACTGGGTAGTGGACATGAGGTAAGGTTGGCGGGCCACTAGGAGTGGTGTGTGGTACACTAGGGGTGGCGGGTAGTATAGAACTGGTAGTGGGACATGCAGGTATGGTTGAATGTACATGATAGGTTGTGGGTGGTACACTAGGGGTGGTGGGTGGTACACTAAGGGTGGCGTGTGGTATACTAGGGGTGGCGGGTTCTACACTAGGGGTGGCAGGTAGCAAATATGGTTGAAGGTACACTAGGGGTGGTGGGTGGCACACTAGGGGGTGGTGGGTGGCACACTAGGGGTGGTGGGTGGTACAGAACACTGGGCCTACCCACCCTCAGCATGTATTCAAACAGACTGCGGCCACACCCCTGTCTCTGGCGGGACTCGTGCACGTAGAAGTCCAGCACACACAGCGGGTGCATCTCATGCTGAATGCCGTGCTTGTCGTACACGAACAGCCGCTTGTGTCCTGTCTTCAGGATCCCTAGTATAGCACCTCTCCCACTGCAAACAGTAACCATGGTTACGTCAGAGGAATTGTGATTGTCAGTCTGGGCCTCTCATACTAAATGACTCAGCAGTGATGGAAAGTAACACTAGTCCTCCAGCCCGGGCCATTTCTCCCAATGTTCAAGGTATCCTAAGGGCTAGTAGAAATTTATATTTTTTTTGTAAACATTTGTTAATTGTATCACTATTTGGGCTAGTAAGTTTTATAGGTAAGTTTCCATCGCTGTCAATATTATACAAAATGGATCAGAAAAACATGCATTTTGGTCAATTTCATTATAAGGCTGGTTCCTATAGTGCAGGGGGCATATATACGACACCAGTGTTATATCGAGGGTATACTGTATTGGCTAGCAAGCAAGATTTCTGATTTTATAGTGGACCTGAAACTTGGCAAAACATTTCAACAAGCTCAAGTAGTTAAATAGTTAAACAGAACACAGGAACAAATGCATCAAAAAGTTAATTTAGAAGCCTGTCAATATTGGAAGAAATTATGCAGACTAATGGTTAGTGAGCATGTCTATTCCTAAATTATGATTCAAGTTGGTTTAAAAAATGAACTGAAAGAAGTAATATCTGGATAGTAATTACCTGTTGGCCTCCGGATCTTTCATGATGTACAGAGCATGATCCGAGATCTCCAGCTTACGACCACATGTTATTGCACCATATAAATTTTGAGCCTGAAATGGATAAAATTAAAATCCATATCTACTGTTCCACCATTAAATTGGAAAATACTTATTTTTCAATCATAGATAAAGTATTACATATATTGTTATCCAACTATTTGAATCCGATCAAATATCTGTAATAACAAATTTAAAATAATTCTTTTATTATAATAAAATAAAATATATTTGGTATTATTTTCCCCCCATATATTATATACAGTGTCTCCCTCAATATATCATGGTTCAATACACAGCAGATTCGGATATAATGTGGGGTCAGACGTGGATCCCATTTTTATTTTTTTTATTTACCTGTACTATCGTATAAGGCGGATACTATAAGGCAGGGGATATGTCATGGACCCCAACTTGAACGCTATATCGAGGGGACACTAATTATACATGTTGTACAGTGTCCCCTCGATATAGCCCACTCCAGTTGATCCATTGTGTATCGAACCGTGTTATATCAAGGGTACACTGTATATACATTTATACAAATTACCATACCATGCATACTGGATTGTGTTCAGGTATGTCTAACTGTGGTACGTGCCTAACTGTGATATGTGCCTAACTGTAGTTACCTTAGCAGACGCTTGACCCATTTCATCAATGACACGTAGAAGATTCTGTCTATTCACTCGTACTCTGTAAAATGAATAGTGAGTTAATACTTAACTATTGTATAATGAATATGTAGCCATGTGTGATATAAAATGCCCCTACTGGTCTACATTTTCTTGAAGGTACTACCTGCCAAGCCTGTATAATTGGTGACATAACATATCTGGTTGAACCATGATAAATCCGTAAAATATATGAGCAAATGTGGAGATCAGGGGCTCACTCCATTTCACCAAATTGAGTGAGTCAGGGATATGGTTAGCACAGACATACAGATTTACACCTAGCAAGTGCATAATTGTTTTTGCAATGATAATTCTGTTATTCACAGAAATATTCAGGCTGTTCCATCATCTGTCCACCTGCTGTTCCATGCCTTCTGATGGATAATGACCGATCTGATCAAAACACCACAGTAATCGAAATAGGGGGGTTGGGGGGTGTCCTGAGGGTCATTTGAAAATCTGTAATGTTAAAGGTATATTTGTGACCCCCTAAAAATTGCAGATTTTACCACCATTAACATTGGGCCTATGGAAAATGACACCCTGATTATTTTTCAGAATTGTTAACCCTGCACCACGTCGGTAAATTAAGTAATACAGAGTACAACAAATACAATAATCAAAATTGATTTATTTTGACGAATTTCATAATAAAAGTGAGGCAGCACCTCCACCATAGTTCGAGATTCCTCTATCCCTCCCTGCTGACCATAAGATTCTTTTTATATTGGTATGGCTCAGGGGAGGGTTAGA
>JAUTBQ010158694.1:0-12984 GCA_032361185.1 Lepetodrilus ovalis | reverse complement strand
AACATGATTTTATGTATGTCAAGTGAATGTACTTTGCAGTTGTAGCTAAGAACTAGTCCAAAACAACCATAAATATCTGTGACATTATGCCTTAAAGTTTTGCATATATAAAATTTTACGTTGTGCAATACCTTGTGGAGGTAAGCCAATAGATGCTGTCGAAATGCTGGCGACTGGTTGCTGAGGTTGTAAGGCAAGCCAAACTTCAGGAGACATAACTCCAGCTGACCCACTGGCTCGCAAGTCTTCAGGTTCTCGCACAAAAGTGCAAATGCATCTAGACGCACCTGTATAAACCACACAAATGTATCAAACACTCATGGTTATGAACCACACACGTGCACAGTTGATCAATAACAAATATGGCTGTGAACGTGTAACGGACATTTTGTTTCTAGATAGAAAAATGTGATGATTGTTTTTTAATCTGTGAAATAGGAACTCAGGAAAACAGCTTTTGTGTTTGTTTGAGCCGTATATGTGGCCGCATATCTTTTTACATAAAAGGATTTATAATAAAACAATGAGAATACAACACGAGTGTTGACAGCATGGCTAACCAATCACAGAGGAGTGCAAGCAGTACCAAGTGCATAGCAGGGTGGTGAGTGACATTACTACAACAGCTATTAGAGGGTCAAAATCTATATTTAGGCGCATCCTGTTTAAATATTCTGGTAATAAACTCATTGGGGAAATGTGCTTGGATGTTCTTTTATCTACATTGTATCCCGATCTATGACATATGAATGGCTGAACACATGCTGAACAACATGATTTATCTCTGAATTGAACAGAAATTTAAGTGCACGATCTGTACTACAGGCGCATTAAAATTTTCTCAGTTGAGTCAACCCAAGGCCTATAGAAATCGTGTTTGGATTTCACCAGAATTTGTCCAATTCTGGGAAATTCTATTCAATTCTAAAAATAAACATGACCCACTTAGACGCCAAAGTCTTCTAGACCCAACTGAATCGCAGAGCATATTCGAGTGTTGAGAGTTGCGATTAATTTGTGCTCTTAGCGTTTGGTTGGATAATTTAACACACACGTCTCATTACTCGAGTCCGAAACAAATGCAACCAATAACTCTTCAAAACTAAGAAAAGATAACCAATACATAAAATGGCGGCAGTCACGGTCTCCTTACCTGGTCATCGGCACAGGTGAGAGCGTACTGGAGGACCTTCTCACTGACCACACCAAACCAGCACCCTTCTGCACCCTCCAGTCCT
Source organism: Lepetodrilus ovalis (assembly GCA_032361185.1). NCBI lineage: Eukaryota > Metazoa > Mollusca > Gastropoda > Lepetellida > Lepetodrilidae > Lepetodrilus > Lepetodrilus ovalis. The sequence continues at coordinate 11,746 of JAUTBQ010158694.1, read as the reverse complement.
TCTGCATCTCCATGACCCCCGAGGTCGGGTGCCTGGGGGGCGGTCAACATTCCTAGCGCCCTCGCCCTCCGTATACACATCACCAACGCCCCGATCTGACCCTGAGACTCGCCGCCTGTAAACAATATTATTCACGATTCATTTAAAGTCGCCCATTTCCAAAAAGTGCTTTTGTGTAGTTATTCTTGATATACGCACTATATAAATGTGTATAATAATATCAATAATAATAATGAATAAAAGATAATGAATGAATGTATTATTGCTTACTACCACTAGCGCAACAATTTTTCTGCTAACTGTCCATCATGTAATTGATCTATTGCAAAGCCACGCCCCCTCGAAAAGTACGACAAACTTTGCCACGTTGTAAAACATGCCAGTAGACGATAGCGTTGATCCAGAACATTTCTGTTGGAATTCTTTCCACATACATGACTTTACTGGATAATCTATACATGAATGCAAGGTTGTCACCTGATCTATGCTTGCCTTGCAAGATATTGTTTGTCAGACATTTACTACATGACTAATCAAGTTACACTGTATCACCAAATTTAGGAATTTCTGTATTCTGATTGGCTGACTGGTACTATTGCTACTTGAGACACCAACAGCTTGCAAAATGTTAATTGGTGTCATCGAATGTATGTGATATATTGAATGAATTACTTTGAAAGAATAGAGAACTTGAAAGAATAGATATGATGAAAAAAATTATAGTTACCTGTTCTAGACAATTTCTTGATCATATAATTGAGAGATTCTCGGCTAAATTTCAGGAGTTTAGGTAAAATATACTGAAAAGTAAGAAAATATTCAGTGAACATTGGTATTACATGTATATGTATTTCCCATCAAACATAAAACCAAAATGCATGATAACATAATAATACTTGCTGCCAACCAGACATGATAGGATGTTATCTCCCTTGGGACTGCCAATACCAGCCGGTACTCACAGGTTTTCTTTAACATTCAGCGCTGCGGATGTTGTGTATTTCCTTTTACCATTAATTGACAAGCCATGAAAAAAGTGAAAGAATCTTGAAAGCGGCTCTAAACCCCTATCTTAAAATCAAATACAGTGTCCCATCAATATAACACAGTCCGATGCACCGTGGATTCAGATATAACGCAGGGTCAGACGTGGATCCAATTTTTATTTTCGTTATTTCCCACTTCAGCGTTATATCGAGGGGACACTGTAATACTATCAGATTGACGGACCTCGATGACGTGCAGCTTGAGACGTTTGTTGGGTCGGCAGAGACATCTGATGACAGGGTCCACCCATCTCGTCAGCCACACCGTCAGACCTTCCTGGTGTGTAGGTGGGTCCGTGTCCGTGGCCGTCAGCTCAAAGTAGTCCGTCTTCAGCAGCTTCTCGTAGAGATCACACGCCTAATAATAATTTTTGTAAGTTTTAATTTACAAATTTAACTTATGTCAAATTAGACAATATGTCTTAAATACTACTTGCATACTTACTACATAAATACATATAACAGTTTACAAAAATTATTACTACCTACGAATGCTTTACGTCAGAGCAGGAATATTTCACCCATATGCATAATTTACTACCTACATAATAATGACTACCTACATAACAAGCCAGTGTCTGCTCGTTCAGCTGGCAGAGGATTTCCTCGGCTATCCCAGGATTCAACTGCAGAAGAGTAGAGATTCCAATATGGCCGACGAGCGAACCAAGGCAGCCATATTTGCCTTTGTTTGTCCAGGTGACAGCTAGAAGTTTCCGAGTGGATTCCTTGATGAATTCATCCTCTCTTGGATCTGATCACATATTCTTAAATAATTTATTCATGGTTAAAAGTGGTGCATACTAATATACAGTGTATCGACAAATACGTGTATGTCATTTCCTTTCGGTAAATAGGCTGAATATAATAAGTAAATGTTCCATATTATATCTGGAAAGCTTGGTACCTGATTGTTTTGCAAGGAGATGTATCTTCATACAGTGTTCAAATGTCATCCGTGCATTCTGTCTCAAAACCTGCATGGAATTCAGATCGAAAATTGAATTGTTTATATAAACTAAATCAATTACATAATATTCAAAGATGAACAAAAATATGGTTTGACCTCAAACAAATCACTACAAGAAAAATGTTCACTGTAAATGCAATGCATTTCAATAATAATGACATATTAAAAGTCCAGAGAAATCCATGTTGTTGATAGATGCTTAATTTGCATAACTCCAACATTAATTTGGGCATAAATTGGTAATAGTTGACAATCTTGGTTACTTTAAAAGACTAAAATATTCTTCTCAGTTAGGCTAATTGCATGAACTTTAAAAGCTAATATCATTGCATGAATTCATTTCATCCTACTGTGCATAAATCCAACCTGGCTGCCCATTTTCAATCAACTTCTGTCCTAACCACGTAACTGACACTTTTTACTTCTTGCACGTAGAAAGAGGTCATCACAATACACACTCACGTCCAACTGGTCATCCCACGTAGTCCACACATACTCCAGAACACTGTTCATCACACGGCCGCCGCCGGTCAAAATGGCCACCAGGTCAGGGGGACACAACCCACTTGCCAGGAAGTTACTGCAATGTATGACAAGTCAACATTCAAACACTGTCTATCGACAGGTGGAGGGACAGATACAAAGAAGAGGTAAAAGGAGAGGAAGGAACAGATCAGCATAAGTAACAACATTTAACACTAGTGGTGATAAATTGATGATATTCCAGGTCGAATTCATGTGGGGGTGTAAGCTGGGCATACACCCCTTCCCACTAATATATTATTATTAGCATTATTTTCAGTTTGTTAACAATGATAAATTTCAACTTGGCCGGTTGTGCTAATGTACCTAGTCTAACCCATGGTGTGCTACATACCTCGTCCTGGCATTCCACAGTGTCAGACCTTTGGCCAAGAGAACCTTACCACTGTTACCTTCAAATCTGCAAAATAATAAATATTAACAATTAATTAATCTGAAAGTAACAAATATTCATAAAAAAGCATCTGTAATGTAACAAATATCCACAAAACTTCATCTGTAAAATAATAAATATTCACAAAAATCCATCTGTGAAATAATAAATATTCAAAATAAATTACTGTAAAATAATAAATATTTCCTAAAAAAAAGATAATACATGTACATGTACGTGAACATTTCTAAATATTATTCCAAGAAATTACATTAATTATTATGTACTTATTAATTCCACACTTATAATCATATTACTGAATTCTTAAAAATTCCAGTGTTCAAATTAGAGAAGGGTCTTATGGGTCATTTGCAATCTGCAATGTTACAGATATCTGTGGGAACCCCTGCAAATTCCAGATTTGATCGCCATTAACATAGGGCCTATGGAGAAGGACGCCACATATTAGTTTCTGTATTTCTAGGACTGGAAGACCTTAAGTGTTCTGTCCGTGTCCGTGTCAGTGTCCTCACCTCTGACCCATGTCCAGTAGACGTCGGAGGAAGGAGTGGGTCAGTACCCAGCCCCCGCCGGTCAGTGGCCGCACCAGATCCCCACCGGACATCATGGACAGCAGACCGTAGTGAAGACAGAGAGTGGACATCGGCGACAGGGTAGACAACTCTCGTAGGTCCAACGAGACCAAGTCGGAAGCGAGAATGTCGGCGTCCGTCGTCAGAGCGATGTCAGCCTTGAACACCTCCCGCATTATCTAGAAATAATATTTTTAATGAATAATAGTGCATTCTGTTATTATTATGTTGGACAGCTGACTAACAAGTGAACATTGATACCTGGCCAGTCGTCCAACAGCTTCTTAACTCCTAAATTCAGCAATCGAAATTAACGCTAGCCTACTAGCCGAGGCCATTTCTCCCAATGCAAAAGGTATCCTAAGGACTAGTAAAAATTCATGTCTTTTGTTATTTGTATCACTATTCAGCTAGTAAGTTTTTATTTGGAGTAAGTTTTGATCGCTGTAGACCAGTCCTAAAAGATATCACCGCATAACAAGTGTTTTCACAACGACGTGGTAAGTCTTCCCTCCGAAATCGACATCTAATGTAGAAGGTGATAAACTGGGTCATAAAGTTAGGAGCTCCATACATTGCATAACCTCCTGGCAAGTGGATTATGTGCAATCGTATCATGCATGTGCTATTATGACGTAAATTAATTTCCCTCTTGCTGTGGATAATAAAGAATGTCTATCTGTCCTAAATTTAAGATGTCGTTGTGAAACAGGGGGGGCCAGGTGTAAATCAAGGTATACATTATTTCCTGCTATAAGTGACTGATTTAGGCCAGGTCTACAGTATGGCCCTTTTGTGAAACAAAGGCCAGGACCCTGGAAGCAGGGTCAAACTCCGGACAAAAAAAATACTGTCCCCCCCCCGACCTCCCCAACATCATTAGAGACATTACCAATGAATGGAGACATGTTGCTGGTACTCACGTGCTGTATGTAGCACGGCCCACATCCAAGTCGCAGGCACAGGACCACCAGCATCCCCACAGCACAGCGACAGTCGGTCAGGAAGTCATCTGAAAACATCAGCACTGCATCTTAAACCAGTCCTGCAGCAGACAAGAGGGCAGCTCAATTTGGCAGAAAACAGCTAGAGAAAGCGGCTAGCGGAAGTGGTTAGCGAAAGTGGCTAGAGAAAGCAGCTAGAGAAAGAGGCTAGTGAAAGTGACGCATCAAGTGACAAAACCAGCGCTACCAGGCTCAGTCTATTCATTAGACTGTTTTTTGTCCAAACGAGATGCACCGGTTTCTAGCAGAGATGTACCAGTCACCAGATAGTGGCGCAAGCGGCTCACTTTGGTTCAATTAATTATTTTTCCACTTCTTGTAAAGTTATACAGATGAAATAGATTTGTTTACAAATAATTATTTTCGCCATCATTCTTTTGACCCTCCCAACCAGTTACACAACAACATTTCTCAAATACTTATGCCAAGGTTTTTCTTATTCCTGCCCAAATCTTACCTTGTTGGAGTATTTTAACACTGTTGTTGTAAAGAGATCTAGTGTCACTGCGGACAATTTCCAGATCGGATTCGGACAGAGCATCATTAAAACATTTCTGTATCAACTTGTTCGCAGTTTTGACTGTCATCAGACAATGATGCATTCTTTCATTTCTCTCAACAGGAGACGCCCCTTGTCTGAAGCATACACAAACTGTAGTTATTCTGGGATATAACTGTAAAACTTACTCACCCGAATAGTGATACAAATAACAAATGTTATGAATTTCTACTCGCCCTTAGGATACCTTTAGCATTGGGAGAAATGGTACGGGCAAGCGGGCGAGTGTCAATTGCGAACCCTGTTATTACGCAATTAGCTTTAAAAAATTATAAACAAAAATATTTATAAATTACAAATCAACGTTACCAGTTATTCAAAATTAATTAGGAACCAATTTGAATTTTCCATAAATACTGGATCAGTATGTATATATGAGGAAGAATCGGAATAATATGTGAAGTTGTAAGTGAAGAATGCAGGAAGGAGTTTGAATTCACTTACTGTGTAGACGTTACAAAGGCCTCCAATGCTTGTGACAAGAAGGCCAGAACTGAATCACAAAACAAAAATGAGACAAATTAAATACATAGAGTTTGATAAGATTAAATTTGTCCTTGACGTTGCAGCGAAAATATTCTATACAATAGTATCTATAACTAATTGTCAGGTATATTCTATCAATAAAATTATTTTTCAAATACGTGTACAGTATATCTAAATTTGAGCAATTTTATATAAATTTTTATATGATAAGAAGCTTGTGGAAAACCCCATTTTGTTTTTACATGTAGCAGGCTGCAATATGTGATGTTCAATTTCTACTGGTCTTGGCCAGTGGAGTTTCTCCTTTGGCTCAATCAATAGAGTATTGGACTCACCATACAGCAACTCGGGTTCAAATCCCAGGATTGACTTGGTCCTCAGTTACTATACGGTACATAGATTAGTTGTCTATGCTCAGTTGTACATTTGTTGGAATCGATTATCTCCCTTGCATCATTTTCTCTTTGATATTGGGCCACTGATTTGCATGCTATTGTTATATGTTCTTTTATTAAATAAATATTGCAATTAATAAAAATGTTGAGTATAAATTTAGTGATGATTCTTACCAGCCATTCCTGAAGCCGCTAAACATAACTCTCCTGAAATGAAAGATACAAATACCTCTAGAATGTACGTAGGATGGACAAAATGCCTGCTCACCGATACACATGCAACTCGATGATATACATGAACCACCCTGATTCATAAACAAACATGATGTGCATGATCCACATTGACATACGCATGACAAATCCCTCATAATCTCATTACTAATGAAAAAAAGATTCCAGATTTGATTGGTTGAGAGAAATCCTTGTAAAAGTCCTCTTACAACCTGGTTGGTAAAAGTTGACTTCATAAATGACTGACGTAACGTTCTGTCGACCCCATAAATGTGTACGTTAGAAAGACACTCATTTTCTTAGAAGTGTAAAACTATGACGATTTTTTATAAATTTGTTGTGTGTACGAGAAAATTAAACTTGTAAAAACCTGCAGGGCTCCAGACTAATATTTTGAGTTACTTGCCCGCAGGGCTATTTAGGGCAAGTTGCAAAGGCTCCAAAGCATCTACATGTTAAAAAAATAGGTTGCCCACAATGAAATTTAATTTGCTCCTGTACGTCAGGCATATATTAGTATAGAGCCCTGAACCTGTATGACCAAGAAATCATACTGGCAGCGAATAGAACCAAACTGAAACCATTTTTCAGTTTAGATATCGTATTTACCTAATCTAAAGTTCTCCATTAGACAATTCACATTGTCCACAACATTCCGTAAACCATCCAAATCTTCTGTGAGGGATTGTCGCAGTGGTTGTTGGAGTGGTTGTCCATAAGATTTTATTTCAATCATTAACCGATCAACCAAAGCACACTTTACCTTGAAGGTGTATGTTTCAGGGGTATTCTGGAAAAAACTAGATAGAAGAAAATTAATTCACTTAGTGGACTTAGTAGTAGATTTGCATTTATCATATTTATACAAAGAATCAAATTGCACAATATTGAATAATCATTAGATTACAAGCATTATATCAGATTACTTGTTCAACATAAAATATGAGCAAAATATGAAAACATGGAAGTCAAAATTTCAATTTGATTTCACTGATTCAGGTTAGGATCGGATATTGGTCAGGAAGAAAAAAATATAATCAGCTTAAGATACCTAGCCAGGACTCTTTTGGCAGAAAACTTTGGTCGGCACTCAAAGTAAACTTTGACGAGTGGCTGCACGACAGCATCATGTTCAAAAAGGTTATTGGCTTTCACTTCAGCCAATATCTGAAAAAGAATACGTATTGTATTTAATTGCACATTGCAATAATATCAAAACTAACAGTTAACCCTCTCGATGTTGAAGGCAACCAGAGATGCTCCAACAAACAGTGACGGTGCCATATCCAGCCGGGACAGGGTTAAATGAACAGGTTAATGCCAGATATTTGTTTTATTATATTTTCTTAAAATGGGGTTTAGCTGCTATCAAGATTTTGTTTCCACTTACATCACAGCTTGTCAGTTTATGGCAAGAGGAAACCCACAACATCCACAGCACTGAATGTGGCAGTATACCTGCGAGAACCGGCTGGTACTGACAGACCAAGGATGATTACTGTATGTGCTATGGTATTAATTATGATTGTTACAGAAAGGTAATTTTCAGCGAAACATTGATGCTGGAGCCCTCGGACAGTATCTGAACATATTATACTCCATTGGAACAGGTTGAGCAATACCAATGATGGGCTTCAAAGCATATTTGGTGCTAGATATTGACAGATTTTGTTTTAACCATGCAAACATTTGGAAATTTATATTTTCACAAGGTATGTAATACAAAACATAGCACAATTGTAGTGTTTATCGTTTTCATTCGAGATAATAAGAACCTTAGAAAGTCGCTCATCTCTTTATGAATCTCCACTGTGGGATGTACATACTCCAGATTAGGAAACTAATTAGTCTACAAACAGTCCTGCTCATACCTGACTGATAATGTGAACACAGTGAATTTAAATACACTAGTCCTTCAATAATTTTATGCAGGTTATACATTACATACACAAATCATTATACTACACACAATAACTACTCACATGTTTTAGAGATACTAAATAGCCCTTGGAATTAGCTATAGGAAATAATGGATTACAAAGACACGATATATCGTCCATGTTTGACTCGGCCGTTTATAGCGCTTGTTGTCTTGTCATTACCCTGCAACAGAAAAATAATAATTGCACTTACTGTCCGTTGACACGTTACAAGTTACATGTCTGAAAAATACAGCCCATTGTCAAATTCAACTTTATTCAACATGTTCAAAGACATACTATCACGGTGACGGTAGATATACAACCAGTAGTCGCTGTGTCAATCATGTACAGTGGAAGAGATCATTGTATACAAATCATTACAAGACTCATCTATGACAACACATTCATCGTATCGGTTTTGATCATTGCCTTCCTTTCAATCCACAAATACCAACATTCAGACCTAGGATAAAATATATTTTGAATGTTAATTATCGTATTTGCAAGAACAATACACAATCGTGACGAGTGTCAGCTTTACCACAATAGTATTTTAGTTCAGTATAAGTCTTAAATGCATACGATCAGCAATACAGCTGTAAGATTTACTTGCAGTTAGTTTGTTGTGACAATCAGCTGACAAGCATGTATTTAACTTGTACCCTAATTTCGAGGCAGACGTTGCAAGAACACTATTTCATACTCATTACAAATACAATATTGCAATCTATATACAACAGACATTTTATGTGATATATGTATGAACATAAATGAATGTGGATCGATGAAATTTTCTTCATTTTGTATGACAAATGAGAAAGATAAACAACTAACAATTTTGTAAACAAACCACGACACGTGCGCACAGACAGTATAATGCCGCACTGAATGTCACCAAAATAAATGTTTTATTATACTTAATCCATTTCAAAGTAATTATACTAAATCAATATACTTCTAAGCTATCTATAACAGTATATTTTAATTTTATTCGATAACAAAATAAACACTTTGTTTATATACACATATTTGCTCCTGATTACTTTCCATATGCGCCTTGTTTCCGGTTATTTTTCGTGCACTTGCTAAACGCGAAAAGCTTGTTGAATGAATGCATCGTCTGTGTTGAAAACCACGTGAAGTTTTGCAACCAGCTGCTGTTTTACGTAAGTAGACCGTGTCACATGTGTATGTCAATTACATGTTCAAACAATACTTCGTGTAATAGTGAGGATACTGGGAGTTGGGCTGTCAAAGGACCCGAGTCACTTTCTGTCAGCTAGCTGTCAGTGACAGTGACACAGTGACAGCAGTCACCAGCTCGATCGTCACTCACTGACAATGTAATTTGTCATGTCGGAACAACTACTGAACAAGTGTCATAACGTTTTGTTCAGTAGTTGTAAAATGTGAAATATAGGGAGAGGAGCATAGTTGTCATGGTTGTTAATGTTATCGACTGACCGACTGTATTCATTACAAGTTAAGACGCCATATTCTGAATGACATAATGAAAGTGAATGGCAATGGTAAATGTGAACGATGCCTTATTTTTAAAATAAATAATTTATTAGTTTACACATGTGCACCATATATATTCACATAAATGCTGTCCTTTTTATTCAGTCATTCATTGTTCATATTTACTTTTGTCATTCGTCATTCAATTTCATTCTGTCATTCAGAAGAGGGCGTCCTCATTTGTATAATTATTAGCATGAATAGGCCATTATGAACTATTTTATCGTTTCTCAGACACCATTTGTCATACACTTTGTTGACATTTATTCAATGTTCAATTTTGTCTATTTCAAAAATTGATATGTTGTTTTTATTTAAGAATTATTTTTCACAGTTTCGATTGATTTTTTGTCTGAGAAACTTTAAATTATTTTATGCAGCCTTTACTAATATTTCTTGACTGGATTTGAATTTTCGCTCATTTTAATTTATGCAAAGGTACAATAAGCTTTATGTTGTGGTGAGCTTTTGTGTGTTCATCCTCACAACAAAGAGGTGCTGATTACATTAGCACTTCATACATTACCCGTGGCATACATCTAGGGGAAAACTCATGCAAACAGCCAGCCAATGAAATAATTTTTCTGATGAAATCGCCGTAAAAATGTATCCGATGAAATAGATGTTATTATTGTTCCATTTATAGCTCCTATAGACTGTTTGCGAGAGTTTTCCCCTAGATGTGTGCCAGGGGTACTATATCAGTCAGAACGTAATAAGTATCTCTGTTGTGCGAGGATGGTGTGTGTTTGTCTAAAAACATACAATATGCGGTATGTTCTCTGGCCTTTAAGTTGGTTCATGACATGGTATATTATTACTTAAACTTTCCAAATATGGTATATTAACCCTCTCCCTGCTGGATTAGGCAAAAGCACTGCTCTTTAGGGCATCTCTGGTTGCCTTCAGCTGGGAGGTGGTTAAACATGGTCTATATATTCAGGCATGGTAGTTTATTATGAATGTTGCTCTACATAAATGCAAGTACAGTGCCCCCTCGATATAAGGCTGTCCGATACAGAGCGGATTTGGATATAAGGCTGGGTCAGGTGTGGATCCCATTTTTATTTTTTGTTATTTACCTGCACTATTATATAAGGCTGGTACTATAAGGCATGGACGCCAAATTCAGCGTTATATCAAGGGGGCACTGTAACTATAAAATAAAATAATTTTTATATATATTAAAACATATCATCATTACAACTGTTAGTTATTCATCTACAAGACGCAACAAAAATTAATTTGATCCGAGTTATATTACGAACACACGAGCACGTTATGTGCTTGACTTCTGTACAAGTCACCGGGCCTTAAGGGGTTAATAATCATCCAGCTATTCCTGTTCAAGATGTTCGCCATGACCAGGTCTACAATTATAGTAGTTAGTTCCATTGCTAGTAAATAGTTATCATAAACATTCTTATATTAGGATCATTGAATTTAACAAGATTTGTGCTTCAGTCAAACATAAATAATATACTAAAAACATAACGCATAATAAAACAATGAGCGAGTGAGTGATTATGGAGTTTAACATCGCTGCGGGAATCTTTCACCCATTTGCGATGAAACAAATATTTATGGTTGTTTTTGGACTAGTTAATAGCTACAACTTAAAAGTACATTCACTTGACATAAATACAATCATGTTTCTACCGCTGTATGATAGACAGCATTCCATCCCACCCCAACGATATAGGACTTGGTCAGTTATAATAACCTGAATATGGTCGTATGTCCTTGTTCTTCATTATATTAATGCAATGGGACGTAACTCAAAGTGGTACGACTAATATATATAACGACACGATTATATTCGTTCATAAATCAGTTGATGCATCAAAGACAAAATATTTAATGCTTCGTAACCTTAATCCATATAAAATATTAAACTTGTGGTAATTATCGAGTATTTGGGGAATAATTGCAATAGTAAATAACAAAAGTTAGCTTCATTAATCTACTGCCATTCTTTTCTCAGGGAATCTCCAAGTTCTTTAAAGGCATACAATCATGGTTGATGGACCTAGATAATGACCAAACGAATTTCAGTCTGAGACTATTTACGTTTGATTTGTACACCCAAAAGTTGTTATTTCC
>JAUTBQ010158683.1:0-12987 GCA_032361185.1 Lepetodrilus ovalis | reverse complement strand
AACGTGATTATATGTATGTCAAGTGAATGTACTTTGTAGTTGTAGCTAAGAACTAGTAAAACACAGCCATAAATATCTGTGATTGTATGCCTTTAAAACTAGATAAAAATAAAGTAAAAATTAACAAAGTTAAAAACTACTTATTTTCATCAATACCTGACCAATAGCAAATGAATAATAGGTTTTTTTTCTTCTTCTTGTCATTTCTAACATTGATAACTGTAAACTGATCTATCTCAAGTGGAAAAAGCTCAAGACAGCCTATGGTGAACTTTAATGACTTTTCACTTGACCTTGTTAGGCTGGCATGTACGTGTCATCTAAGTACATCATCCATGCTATCTGCCTACAGTGCTTTGGGCTAGGAATTGTACACACAGTTATCTTGCTTGAAGAAACACACATTCCACATGTCATGTCTCTGTTTATATCTTGTTTGAATTCACCATATGTCATGCATTAAAAAATCATACATTTATTGTTACAGATAGGATTTGTATCCGATTTTTCTTTTTAAATCCAAGTATTAAAAAAAAAAAAATCAAAATGAAATTAATAACCTTTTTTTTTTTTTATATCAGTGATCATTTTATACATGAATTTTGATGAAACACAAAATAGACAATCACAATTATTTTGAATATGAAAAAGAACTACAGTAAAAATATGTAAATGTAAATTGTGGTTATGATGCATTATTCAATACGTGTACCATGTGTACCAAATAACAGCAGATTTACATGAAAATGCCTACCATAATACTGTTAATGGCAGAAATTTAGTTTTAAAAAAAATCCTCTCCATTAATAACTGATAATGATAAGAAACTTTTTTTTTTATGGCTTAGATAGCCAATACTGGGTGATAAGTAGTAATTCTTTTTATAAATATATTTTAACATGGCTAATGCTGCATCAATCTATTAGCTTTCAGATAAGGATCAGCCAAGCTTTGATCATTACACGTACATATCGGCAATATTTTTTCACCGACAGATAAACTTTACACACCATATCGTAAGGTGAAAATGTTTATAACCAATAAAAATACCAATTACATGATAAAGCTGGAAATAATCTGAAAATTAGAAATAAATTGCATCAAAAAGCCTACCTTCTCCTATTAAGAAAAGCCCAATTAGTTTATGACGGATTTAAAACATTTTCACCATGGATGATGTCTAGAGGCGGATGGCTAACAACTGAGTGAGAGTCTACAGCAATCAGGTTGTTGGCAAACTCGCACAAAATTAATATTTACGAAATCGTTAACAGATTCCTGATGCATTAAAGAAATGGCTGGAAAGAAAATCCAGTGCAATTTGTGCAATTAAATTTGGTGGTAAACAGATAAACACTAATTTGACTGTACACCCAACGCCCACCGAGTTACAGCTAGTTATACCAGATTTGTGTAACCCTCGTAAGGAAGTAACAACATTTGTTATAACAGTGCTGATTATATGGACATTGGTGGAATTAACCTTGGCAGAGAAATCTTGATGTTTGACGCCAAAACTTGTACACATATTTACTACAAAATATCCATGAAGCCATTCCCACCTACATGTTTTTGTATGTGTTAATGGTTAACAGATAAATTAAATTAAGCATGATAATATTGATATGCTGAAAATCCTTCAAACTAATTTTATTACTTTTCATTTTACAAATCAATTTTGTATCAGGTATCATATGTGAATTGAACAGCTCTTCACAATCTTTGGCATGAATTGACCACTGAGAGTGAGGGAAACTTTCATCAATATACACAACAATCATTGATGGAAAAGACGACAGATAAATGTAAACAAATCAAGCCGACTGAAGTAGTAGAACACACAATTTTACATCTACCTTACCAGCAGTTCTCAGAGGGGTTGAAAGGTCATGACAGCATGATCCCATAAATACACCATAAATTAACAATTGGCAACAGTATCTCAGACAAGATTTACATACAAACAGTTTCAATCAAACTGACTATTTCCTTGATCATAGATACCTAACAATCGCTACATCATTAAAGTGACACTACCAACTTTGCATAAAGGGTATCAATGACCCTATAACATTGAGGGTACACAGTACTACATATTCAGTTTCCTTACACTGTTAAATACCAAGAAAACATCTCTACAATGTCTAGTTCCCATTTCACAAATCTTTCAGAAGTGCCAATCAGTATAAAACATGATGCCAATAACACCCATTTTATACACTTTTTTATTTTATTTTTGTAATGGGGTTTAGAGTCGCTTTGTAGAATCCTTCACTAACATCACAACTTGTCAGTTTACACATTATGAAAATAATTAAATGCAACGATGAAGATAATAAACTACTTTGGCAATATATACAACTGAACCTTTCAACAGTTCATGCAAATAACCCTCACTGAGCAGCTATAGCAATGCTTTTGATCTGGTCATGGAATGATCATTGAGGCAGCATATCTCCTTGGCGGAGACCACTGCACTGAAACCACAGCAATAGTAACCAAACCACAGCAATAGTAACTGGACACCTCCAGTATGAAGATTAATGTCTGCCACTCTCAGCACTCAGAAGCAGCCGCCATTGTCATGGTAATCATTTACAAATACCGCTAATTTCACCAGGCCATCTCAGTGAAATTAGACAATTTCTCTCAAACAGCACGACTTAGGATCTGTTTACTTTCACACTTCATAGTTTTATGGCTTTTCTCACATGTCCCTGATGTGAATAAATAGAGACAAAGCTTTGCTCTGAATCTCATTGTTTCTGGTACTTCAAGATCTAAAACTATTGAACCGGATCCCGAAATAAATCCTGAACGTCTGAACAGATTCATGTTCACGCATACTTAGATGTGCTTAAGTAATTTTCCAGCAGATATTATCCCCTCCATGGTGTTAAGAGACTTCAGAGAAATCTGTAGCCTAATACTCTAGCTATAGTCTCAGAGGATGAAAGTAAATACCAATTCTATTATTATTATATACCAATTTTTATATGAAAGGATCCACTGAAGACTAGCAGCTTAAGCTGATAGTATTCACTTAGTCTCAGGATATTAAAATAAACACTTAGTGTATAAATTATATTGATTGGTGTTATATTTATATGAAAGGAACTGTTGAAAGGCTAGCCTCTCCAGAAATATATGCATGCGTTTGTGGTGGGTATGTGAAATACAGTAGTAAGACTATTTGGGTCCAAATAATGTGAGATACAGATTACTATTCACTGCATGGTGTTAAGAAAATTAACTAGCCTAATGAATGAATGAATGAATTAATTAATGCTTTACGTCGTAGCGGGGAAACTAGCCTCATAGGCTTATTTGATTGTCAAATTAAGAATTGATTGATTAAATTAGTGCTTTACGTCACAGCAGGAATATTTTACCATGCTAATAACACATTGCTATATACACTAGTTTAAGTACATGTTAACATATTTCAAAGTAGTGGCCTACTATCTGGGCAGGTGTTTATAGGACAAGAACCACTGAAGACTAGCAGCCTAGTAATTACAGGCTATATTTTAATACACATGCGAAATACCTAAGGCCTTGACCCAACGTGGCCAGAAGACAATGCCCCAGAACTATTGTTTCCTTGACCCATAGTGACCATGGTGACCAGAGGGCACTCCCGATATTTGTCCCCATCCCCCATAGATTCTGCTGCTAATCCAGGTGACATTATCCCAGACAATGAGCCCCCAGTATCCAGCTCCTGGCAGTGCCAGCTCCTCACAGGGAACATCCAGACATCATTACAATGTCTGACAAACACTTGACACAGATTGATGGTTGTCTGGAGATCGAATGTTTGTCTTCCAATTGACCACCGGGACTTGACTTACACATCAAAGTTACCAGGCATTTGAAGAATGGTGCTACAGACCGATTCCCTATGTTAGATGGATTACCTGATGTGTTATGTGTGCCAAGAAATGTCAACCTAGAAATTCAGTAATAACAACCCAAAGAATGTCTTGCTGAGAACGATTATGGGAGAAAACATTATTTTTTTGTGTGTAAACATGTTAACCTTGTCCCTGCTGGGAGCAGCTGTGGGTGTCCGATAGAGGTGGATCGGCGATCAGTGGATCAAGTGTGGATAAAAATAAAACTCTTTTCTCCCTGTTGGATTGTGGGATGGTCGAGATGAGACAGGATAATAATAGATCTCTCTTGGGGAAAAAAACTAATTTACTCAGCCATTCCGAACTGAAAGAAATTGAAATTTTTACCTAAATTACCTTAGAAGAAAATAAATAATTTGACATACTTGATTGACAGATATCTGCCTGAAGAATTCTATTTGACAAATAACACACTGGACAATACCAATAAAAATAAAATACAATAAATAGTGAGTGTGACATGATACATCCTAAAATTAAATTCACATTATATCCCTTACTTCTCTTAACCATGATATAAATATTGCATTGAATGCTAAACATTTCAATGTAGATCATATTTCTATGCTTAATATTAGTTTTTTAAATGAATTTAAATAGAACATATCAGCACACATTCCATATTACTGTGATGATCAGGTATTAATGTCCAACTTTTATATTATTTCTGTAACCACATACACAATTTATATAGTTCCCTATAGTATATGAAACACCCCAAGTCACTATATAGTACAGTATGGTGTGGTTTAGCAATGGCTTATTTTTAATGGGAATATGTTAAACTCTAATTTAATTTTTTTACTATGATACTAAGTTAGAGATGTTCATGGGTACCATCACCACATGTTACCATAGACATGTTAGATAATGGAACAAATTTCATAACAGATAACCCAGTTTTCAATGTCCTAACACGGGATACACAGTCACTGGACTAATCCTAGAATGACCTCAGCCAACAAAGGACCCAATAGGGGATCAGTTAGCAACAATAGGGGGCCATGACATCACAGACCCATATCAAGGTCACCAGGTCATAGTGGAGACTTCCTTCCATCCCCAATACAAAGTTAATCCCTTGGTTATCTCCCTTGGACATTTCTACCTGCCCGAACTGATTGTTACTTGGAGAGATGAAGAGATTTATTGTTGGAATGACAAACAGGAATGCAATATAATCGTGGCACAATCTCTATCACTGTATCAGTTATCATGGTTATTGACTCTGTGTTATAGCAGCACTAAAACAAGCAAATAGGCCATGTCTCATGTACACAAGATCGTGAAGAGTGTGTGACCTTTGATGTGACCTCTGAGTTGGCTGATAACCACCACATATGATTGGTCAATCTTTCTGAAGTTGAGTAATAATACCGTAATTACAGCATGTTGTGAAACATGGGATGATTTGTTTACCAATAGAGCATGCATAGACTATTGTAAACTGGACACAACAACACATTAATATCCATGAACAATCCGTTGTCAGCTATTTGAAATATATGTACATTCATGCTCATGTTATACAAACATTTCCGTGTGAAACATGAGATGATTTGTTTACCAATAGAGCATGTACCGACTACCGTAACTTTAACACCTTAGTGTCTATATTATATATCTACTTCAATGTCAGGCTTTTGAAATGTGTGTGTATTCATTATCATGTAATATATAAAAGAAAATGGTTGAAGTTCCAATTTCCAATATTCTTATTGACTTTGTATTATTCTGTTGAAAAAGATATTTGTAGTTACCTACTGTAGGTTTAGTGATTTTGAGTTTTATGTTGCTTTTCTGACATTTCAGATCTTGAGATATTGTATATGTTGAGATGAAAACCTGGAAAACTGTGTGTTATTGTGATACTCATGAACCAGGTAGTACATATGAACCAAGGATGATACACATGAACCAGTCAGTACAGATGAACCAAGGATGATACCCATCAACTGTAACTGGTACTGATGAATCAAGGATGATACAGACTATCCTAGTCTAAATCACATGTGAAACTGCTCTCCATATTGGAAATTACATCTGGCGACCAGATTGGATTCAAACTTAAACATTTTGAAATTATATCTGGTGACCAGATTGGAATTAGTAATTAGTCCCACTGTACTATCTTGACAAATATTTCCAACAGAAAATCTTGTGAAAATCAGGGTTTTATTTCACTAAACGCGTTTATCTACAACGGGAACATAGCACTATCGTAGCGAGCTCTTATACATAACAATCGTACACATACGAGAGCGCTATGTTCTCATAGTGGAAAAGTGAGCTTGGGAAATGATACTCCAGAGCATTAATGCCATTCTCAATAATCACTGTTAATAACACAACATTATCCGACAAGACCCATGCTGTATTTATTTAAACATCACTTATTGGTTATAATAATTATACAAATATTCCTAACCCACCAATGCAATAAAAAAAACAGAAACAAATTATGCATTGCTAGTCATTCTATAGCAATCTAAATGTGGATGACTGAAGCATACTTAAATAGCAGTTAGAAATTCAATTATCTGGAAATGCAGGACGTATTTGTACTGCCATCCCATTTCTCAGTGACAGGACCTTTCCTGTATTAGCATCATAAACACAACAGATGTAGGGAGCCAAATTTAGGCATGGAAGCCAATTTGGTATCTGGACTAAAAGCAATCGATGGTGGGCAACAAATTGTACCAATTAACAACTATTGAGCCAGTCAACGTGGGCAACTCCCAATTAATGGTGGGCTCCATGCACTAAGTGGGCACCAGCATGTGGACAGACTGGAGATAAACGTGGTCATGTTGACAAGAGCAATGTTAAACAATGGATGACATGCTTCATAAATGTGTACTCTATTATTCGTATTACTGTAAATCATAAAATGTTAGCGTCTTTAAACTTCAGCGACCAATGGATTATCGACCTATTAGCACCATAAAATGTTAACAAGCTTGTACCTACATGTATTTCGAAAATAATTTTAGCAATTTCTTCATGTAAGTTTATTGTAAATTGCCATTGTGTGAGTGAATGATTATGGAGTTTAACGTCGCTGCGGGAATCTTTCACCCATTTGCGACGATTGCCATTGTGTAAAACTGTTGGTAACAAAAGTATCAATGATAACCAATTGCATGTGTATGTCCAATAAATACTTACAAAAATGTAAATACAGTGCACACCTACATCTATAGAATACTCATTAAAAAATATCAGCGAATGAAATGTTAACGTCTATAAATTCGTTAAAGTTTTATGCTCGCTAACATTTTATGATTTACAGTACATATAATTTATTTATTTTAAATCATTATCACTATTATTAATAAATGTATTATTATTTGTATTATTATTATTAACGTCATATAATATATTTAACTCCAGCTTTCAGAGCTGACTATTTTCATGCACAGACTTGACATGGTAACATTGGTAACATTAGTAACATTATAGCATAGGTACTTACATGTCACATACTTTTTGAAATCAGCAAACAAATTAGATAACATTTACACCACTACAGCACACTTGAACATGTTGAAGACAGCAAACAAAACCTAAAAGCCAAATGTCACCTACCGTACTTTACTATCGCAAACATGGCCAACATACCCTTACGAATATCTAGGTGCAAAGTGACATAGGTTACAAAAAGAGTGGTGTCCAAACCATTATACCAATAATCAGGCAATATTTCTATTATATGTAGCCAACAAAAGGTAATAATAGTGTAATCATAGCTGCATAGAGGTAATTCCATCTGACAACTTGTATCAGTGGATATATACAAAGTAGGTACATTGTACAATATACCTACACCAAACAGATGAAAATGACTCCAATAGTGATAGTGATAACACACGATTTGTCTCGGTATTCTGTTCTGCCTACACCACCAAACAGATGCAAAGGTTTCCTATAAAGGAATGAATATATTGAGTGGACACAACTGGCATCAGCATTCAGTCCAATAGAGGTCAAGGAAACAAAGGACCCTTCCATCCATAAGAATCGGGTTTCTTTCTAGGGACCAAGCTATTTTGTGGAATACAGGAACTCTTCTATACATTAGTCCCGAGTTGAAGTTTTTTCCAAGGAAAGATGTTTTTTTATTTTTGGCTATCATTGCACATTACATTGATACAAACAGTCTTGTACTATTTCAACTGTTGTAGCCATACCTGAGATATTTATATCAACAATTTCAGTTAACAACAGCTGACCTTCCAAGTTGACCTTCCAATTATGCTAATTGTATGATTGTTTCATTAACATAATCATTCAATTTCATTAATAATTTCAAATGCTAAAACCACATGTACTTCATAACCGAGCATTATTGTCTTTTAGTGGATACAAGAGCATTATTGTCTTTTAGTGGATACAAGAGCATTATTGTCTTTTAGTGGATACAAGAGCATTCTGTGAAATGATAACCTGGTAATAATTAATTTCGATTGTGAAAGCATTTAATACCATTTACTTAGGCTATTTTACATAAATAAATTGTCAATGAAACACTAGCCAATTATATTAAAATTCATGTATATGTATGCTATAATTATTATTCAACATATGTTGTGGAATAATACTGTGGAATAACTTTTCGATAATCAACAGTGTTGATTTTGTCATTCTGTTATTTGACAATTGTTACATTGTAGGTAGACAATGACATAAGTGACTTTCACATCATAATTTTCAGGTAATAAGTGGACGAATGCTCAAAAGCTCAATGGGGTTGCCTCTATATCAAAACGTTTTTCAGCCGTTTTCCATGAATTATTCGTGAAATTAATGTTCAAATTTCCTCGCTAATGCTTGGAACTTTGAACATTAAGTTTACTTGTTACCTATTTTCAGTAATCACTTCTATTTTGTGTTTTTCTCTAAAATAACCAGTTTATGCAAAGACATAATTTCTGATCTACATGACGGTGTAGGAACACACTGGTTTGAGAGAGTGGGCCAAGGCTACTGTTGCTACCCAGCTATAGTGGGGTAAAGGCATGTATTATAGGACTAGGCCACACAAACACGCTGTATACATAGGCTGGCACTAGGACACTCCTAGAATACCTGCGTCGCCTGTATATAGGGGTATTCACAGGCCCGCTGGGCTTATTTGTCATCTGCAGAGCATACAACTTTCATGCCTATAGGATGGCGATGAATTTGTAGTGGTTGTACCTTCCTATGTAAACTAGCAATTAAATTTAAAGGTGCAAGAACTACAAACTGATTCTGGGTTTCAGTAGGATAATATTGTGTTAATACTGTTATGTGCAAATAGGTGAATGTGCTAGCAAATATTTAATTGGAATAAATTTTCAGAACTTGAAGGTATGACATCACATACCTACGGAAAGTAACTTCCAACCCTTTTAGGACTACCCAAACTCTTCCAAGTCAGAGAATTCTGAAGAAAATTCTTATCCTTGTTCAATAAAAAACACCATAATTTACTATGTAAGAATAAAACTTTTGGTTCATATAGTTTTGATTATGTTGATGGTAGTTCAATGTCATGTATGTTTTCATTTACACTTACATATATGTACAATAATAAACTTGGTAATGGTGATTCAATCCAAAATGTCTGTCATGATAATGACCTTGACCTTAGATATATACTAGATGCATGTAGTATCCTGTAAACATCTTCAATATTAATACGAACTCTATAGAAGATCGAACACTGACACTGACAGTTCAACCAAGCTACATCCAATCTCATGGTAAAACTTGAACCAATTACAGACTTATAAATATTTTACTACCAAATTTAAAGAATCAAGAATCGCATGATTTGCTACCATCATCTTGAAAACAGCTCTAAACGCACCAAAAAGCAATATAAATAAATAAAAAGAAACCTCCATCATGCAATAATAACTCATCAACATAACCAATTGATAACAAACCCATCAAGACACGCAATCTGTAAATACTGTGACATTCACCGATATCTTTCAGTTATATATTCTAGCTCTTTCATCGATCAAACCATTTTTATCTGGGAAATATCCACCCCAAGGCCTATGCTATTAGTTAAAAATGTATTGATCTGTGGAGTCGTCTATCACACATGCTTCATCTTCTCTGCTGTGGTGATGTAAATACAATTTAATGCGAAGACCAGATGAAGTAGCAAACGTGATATTTTCTTGCAATTTGATACGTGGAAACACGATCCCGGATACAATATGTACAGGGTTGGGTCGCCATGACACCTCACATGGAATCTGGTGACAGTATCATGTGGAATCTGGTGACAATATCATGTGGAATCTGACAACAGTATCCTGACAACAGTATCCTGTAGAACCTGACAACAGTATCATGTGGAATCTGATGACAGTATCAATATAGGAATGTTTAAAAAGCATGTAAGATTGGCTAGGACAGTATTAACTTTGATAGTTCAGCGAATGGCTTTGAGGCTTAAAAAGTACTTGCTTGAATGTGTAATCAAAGCAGAATTGACAAGCATTTGGCGTGCTGAATTTTGGAGAGGGCTAGCTATACTATTTCAATTCCTATTTTATTGTGTTGTCATACATGTATAATAATCATCCTTGTAAAGTATGTTGGAAGCATGTCTTATCATAGAAAGAAAAATTGAGAGATACTGCCAAATTACTTGACAAGAACTAGATAATATACACTGTATATCATTTATGCTATTTATTATTATGATCACAATTATATAAGAGTTTAACGGATGAAATTTACTTGAAATTGTCATGTGAGTGACTTCGTGATATTCTAGCTCAGGAACTGAATCATATCAGTCAATGCTTTCAGTGATGACTACAAACTAAATAATATGCATGCTTTCAGAGACAGGTGCAAATTAAATAATATTCTATTAAATGTTGTCGGGCAAACGTTACCTGGTAGAACTGCGACCCCGGACTTGAGCAGGTCGTAGTCGAGATCCATGATGGTCTGTGGAAAGTCTAAGTCGCGCCTCGTGTGGTATCCGTTGCTGCTTAGACTTCCACTGCTGCTGTGACGACTGCAACTACGGCTGGACGCACCATCGTTGGCAGCGGACATGGACGGTGAACCTGAAGGTAGACCGGGACAATCACAATCACTCTCGCTCTCCGTCATTGTCTCTCAAGAACACTTTTCTCAAATCGTCGGTATCTTAGGATAACCACACCACAACAGTGGACAACATGATCCCATTCAACTGTACCACACCAGCATGATCAATGGATGACAATGTAATTCCATACACATGCACCAGGTGCATTGCCATCAAACTCCAATATCTACGTGCATCCTGGAGTTTGCAAACAATAAAATTCGGGTATCCATTGCATCTACATGGCGACAAGTGAGAGAGAAACTGGCCCTCCTAGTGAACCAGTGAGTCAAATCCAGTCCGATTTCCGTCCAGTTTATCTACTTGTAATTGTATCCAACTGTGTGCTGCCTCTACAATCCTACGAGTGTACTGTATCTAAAAAGTTTGCTAACTTTCGGCTGCCGGATGACTCAGACACAAAGCGTACACTGCAGCACAAGGTCGCTGGCAGACGACATGATAGTGAGTGCACTCTACTGCTGCTGCTACATCTGCTGCCAGCACAAACCCTACACTACACACTACAGCAGAACCACATCAGACAGGCATGTGTGAAACGGCGGAGCAGACGGGTCACTCCATTCACAAGAAACAACTCCCCAGAGGTTTGTCCCAGCGAAGAAACCCTTTGTTGTGTTTCTTTGACAATTGTCTGCTTGATGATGCTGCACCCCAAGTTAACTCCATTAATCCTTGACAACAACAATGGCCGACACAGCTCTTAAAGCTGCATTATCTAAGGGGTTTTAGATAGGTTACGTAAATGGGGTTATAGTCGGGAGGCTACTGCTGAGGCAAGACAAGGGTAGGGCTGACCCATCTGAATCCACAAACCATTGTTCCTGGGCCCATCCTGACCCTGTGAATGAACCATGACTCTGTCTAGTATTCTACCAAGGCTGTCAATGCCTCCTTTGATATCCAGCTGCTACAGATTCCTACGATACAGCAACGGCTAGCCTTCCAAAATCACATATGACTGGCATGTATCTCATATAAACCATCAACAATATCCAGTCTCGTCCACCCACACAATGAAATGGGTCAATAAACTGATGTATACCACCTGGTTAATAAAACATACATATTCCTCAACAATTACTTCTGGTTTCGCCTTGCATTCGTTTCGAACGACTTGTTGTTGAAAAACATGCCTAACAACCTTTGAAAATTGCTAATCTATAATCTACAATTAGTATTACAAGTAATAACTTGTTTTTCTTTTGAAAAAAAATTGCCTTTCTCACCTAGGACAAGCCATAATTGTAATCCTACGGAGATCAACAATGAACGTGGCAACGCATACATACAAGAACATTTCGTAAAATATGGAACTTGACCATGTTGACAAGAAGCCGAAAAAAACAACAACTCTTGTTTTGGATGAAAATTGGCCTAGTTTACATGGCAAAGGTATTAACCTTCTTCGTATCAGAGACAACCCGAGATGCCAAACAAAGACGTGATTGTCATTAATCCGGCAGTGATAGGGTTAAAGTCGGTTGTACCACAGTAGCATGTAATGCTAAACCAAGAGGAAACTATCACGGCTGTGTGCTTATTGTTATTTATACATATCAGGATACACTGCACCATATTACACTGAAATAGTCCCGGCCTAAGCAGGTGGAAAATCACCTGCATGTTGCAATAGCTTGGGCTGTAGAGGTAATTGGGTGGAAAATATTTTCTATGCTACCTGATTGTGTTACCTTACGGGGCTTCCAGTCAAGAGCTTGTAATAGGCTGTTTAGTAGTCACTGCAATATGTTCTATAGTAAACATGGATCACATTACGGTTCATTTAATTAACATATTAAATGATGGCTTTTGACAATATATTTTATTAATGAAAGTAAGAAAATTGAGAAATAAAACTAATTACTGTAAATCATGAAATGTTAGCGTCATTAAGATTTAGCGTCCGGTGAATTATCGACCTATTAGCGTAATGAAATG
>JAUTBQ010158672.1:0-12989 GCA_032361185.1 Lepetodrilus ovalis | reverse complement strand
AAAAAATCTTTACTGCTGGTTGCAGCCAATACCGTCTTTTCCTGATTATTTATCAAGTTGATTTTGAACTGATCCGATACTTTCTGTAAATCCGCCATAGTACGAAGTAGGGGCGGATAACTCGTGTGTTAGGAGATAGTTTTCTTATTTGTTGCTTGTACACCAATTGAACCAATCAAATTGCTTACGGGGTATAATTGAACACCAGAAACCCCTCATAGTGTGACAGCGTATAGCACAGACTGATGTGTTATCACTGTCAGGAGAGCATGATGGTACCCAGTGGTATATTCGATTCATCCACCTCAAAGTTGTTATTTACTGCAATACTTATTCTCAAACACTCGATAGTTATAAAAACAAAAACTTGTATCTTATATGAAACAAAGAAAGGTAGATATAATTAACTTGCCTTTGGAACATCTAACTGTTAGATCGAAATCCCTCCAAATGTGGATCAATGAAAGGGATTTTGGTGATATGAAATTGATGATAATTACCACAAATGAATGTAGCTTGCATTTATTACTGAAATATAGTCCTACTACTCATTGAAATCTGTCTGTTACTGCCACAAAAAACAAAGCACAGTCTACAAATATTCACCATGAAATATTTATTTAATTTTAATGAGGCACGAACAATAAATTACCCAAAATTACAACTAGAAATATTGAAGTAGTCTAAATAGAAATAAACAAAAACATAGAATTGATTGAATTATTGCTTAACGTCGCAGCAGGAAAAAACATAGATAGATATAGAAAAGGAGAACTTTAAAACATTTACAATGTATATGCAGGAATATTGTAAACTATATCATTGTCCATAAAAATGTTAAGACAGCCTAAAGTAATAAACGATATCAGGGGT
Source organism: Lepetodrilus ovalis (assembly GCA_032361185.1). Taxonomy (NCBI): domain Eukaryota; kingdom Metazoa; phylum Mollusca; class Gastropoda; order Lepetellida; family Lepetodrilidae; genus Lepetodrilus; species Lepetodrilus ovalis. The sequence goes on along the minus strand of JAUTBQ010158672.1, from coordinate 12,116 downwards.
AGAAATAACACCTGCCTAATAACATCAGTTTTTGAAAGAAATATTTAGTAATAATCTATATCTTCAAAATATGAGGAATACTAGTATAATTGAATGCACAATAGATCTTATAGAAAATCAGAGAAATGTGCAACGAGTCCAGGAGCTAAACCCCGTATTTGATCTGAACCCAGAATTGAGGATGTTTTTTTTAATAATTATTACCGGTACCAAGGAATGTCCTCTTAACAAGAATCCACTTGATTTTCAATTTTCATTAAGTCAGGACCTCGAGATATCCAGTCCGCATAAAACATGTGCTGCACTTGTTATATATTATAAAACCATTATTTTAATAGGAAAGTGAGGGCCCTCACATGTTTTGGAGGATACACTATTTTCCAGAACAGAGTGCCCTCCTGGCTATATGGAAATTTACACTTATTTCTACCCCTGAATATATTAAAATTTAAAAGTAAATGTCTTGATAAAATGCATTATTAATTACATCAGATTAGATCAATCCTACAAAAATAAGAATGATTATATAGATCTGCCTTTGTAAAAATTCTGTATGAGGTAGTCGGACAAACATGATATAGAATACACACATGTACAGCAAAGTTTAAATCAAATATGATATAGTCATACAAGTAGAGTGAAAAAAGATAATAAATAACAAAAATGGACAGGCTACAGAAACATACAAGGTGTAAAAGTAAAATGTAAAGTTGTATACCACATGTACATGTAATACAATGTTCATGCTATCATTATAGAGACCGTACCCATGAAGACACTGTATTCGTTAGACAGTACAGAGTACATGCATATGAGCTGTATGATCAGAGTAAGAGAACAGCGTAATTTTCTGTTTACTACATGCGTAGATTAAAAATATATTAGTTGGAGCATTAGTCTAATGTGTAGAAATCTAAAAGGTGCTTCAAACTGAAGTATTTACCAGTGAATACAAAAACATTTCATGTATACATTTCTACTATTATAATACAGTGTCCCCTCGATATAACACTGTTTTATACAGAGCGGATTCAGATATAAGGCTGGGTCAGATGTGGATCCCATTTTTATTTTTGTTATTTACCTGTACTAAAATATAAGGCTGGTACTATAAGGCAGGGGGGTATGTCATGGACCCCAAATTCAGCCTTATATCGAGGGGACACTGTATCATCCTTGGTCTGTCAGTACCAGGTTTACTGCAACATTCAGCGCTACGGATGTTGCAGGTTTCCTCGTGCCTTGTAAACTGACAAGTTGTGATATTGGTGAAAGATTCTAGAATGCAACTCTAAACCCCATTAAAATAAAAATTAAATTTAAATAAAGCCACTGTACCACTAATGTTTGCAATCTTTTACATTATGAGCTTTAAGTATGTGAATATATGATGAGTGAACTAATGAGCGATCTAATGAATTATTGTTTGGCGAAAACATGTTGTTACTGAGGTTAAGTGTTCCATTTTCTCTTATTGCTGTAAATCATAAAATGTTAGCGAGCACTAAAACTTTAACAAAATTAGCGAGTTGCTCTTAGACGTTAACATTTCATTCGTGAATACAATATTTTTAAGTATTCCATAGATGTATATGTGCACTGTATTTACGTTTTGTGAGTGTTTACTGTACATACACGTGCAATTAGTTATTGTTGATACTTTTATTACTAACAGTGTTACACAATGGCAATTTAAGTTAAACTTACATGAAAAGAAACGCTGAAATTCTTTCCTAAATATACCATATACGGGCTCATTAACATTTTATAACGTTAACAGGTCGATAATCCATCTGTTGCTGAAGTTTAATGACGCTAATATTTTATGATTTACAGTACAGTGTCCCCTCGATATAACGCTGAATTTGGGGTCCATGACATACCCCCCTGCCTTATAGTACCAGCCTTATATGATAGTACAGGTAAACAACAAAAATAGAAATGGGATCCACATCTGACCCAGCCTTATATCCGAATCCGCTGTGTATCGAACAGTGTTATATCGAGGGGACACTGTAGTAATATATAATGGCCATTGTAACATTTTTAACTTCTATAGAAATGGCCATTGTAACATTTATAACTTCTATAGAAACTATCTAAAATGGATCATAATGACAGCATTATCATACAATTATTATGAGGTGCATTTATAATATTTCAATATGAATAAACATAATTTAATTACTTAACACTATATGTATGAAATAATATATAATGTGTATTAAAGTTTTCTATATTATGATAATAATAATTATGAAAATAACACGTGAAAAAAATAAAAAATCAAGAAAATATTTTAGACATTAGCACATCAGCCAATTGGCAATGAAAATTGATATGAATAATACACAGTATATGTAAATAATTTAAGTGGATATATCTATTATCTGTTAACGTACATGTGTAACATACACACTTAAACCACGGATGCATATAGCAGTGTGTGGTGTGCATTAAACATTATCTCTGTCTGGGAAATAGATCTCAGGAGTAAGAAATACAGCAGGGTCAATGACTTTAATATATGCAAATCTGTTCAACTTCAAGTCTACATTCACCATCAATCTGCACTTCACTGCGAGGTGCTAACCAATTTTTATACAAAGATAAAAAAATATCCTTTAAGAAAAAACAGGCCACACTTTCTGAGAGTAATTTCAAGAGAGCGTGAAAAATAAAAAATAAAATTAGACATTAAATTTTCTGCATTCAGACAGTGTTCAGACTAGGAGGCGTAGCATACCACAACTTGACACATGCTCCAACAGACAACATCTAGTATTCATGTACTTCAGGCATATTATTTTTAATAGGTTATCTTGTACAACCTGGGTGATGCAAGCCGTAACAAAGCCAGTGATATGGCCAAAGCACAGAGCTTTCCTTGTTTCCAAAGCAATCACTTTCTGACTTTGTAATCCTCTTATATATTGTGACATTTAATAAAGCTTTATTTGTGTACACTCTGACCTATAATGCTGCTCTTTAAATAAAAAAAAAATAAAAAAATTATAACATGTGCAGTTTTTAATTATTTTATTTAATGCACGTTCACTGGCATTTGGTCATGTTAAGGTTTATAATGGCCTCTTTATCATGTTTTATCAAATATTACCGCTCACTATCAACAGGTGGTTACAGCATGCATGTTACAGTTTACATGGGAGAAAGGGGAGGTAATGTGTGCGATATTTGCCTCACCTGTCACTGAAGGATGAATCTGCTGACTACACTATTTTTATTTGTTATTTATTAGAATTTGGGTTTCGAGCCACTTTCAAGATTCTTTCAGTTCTATCATGGTTTGTCCCTCTAGAGCAGGAGGAAACCCACAACACCTGTAGCTCTGAATGTTGCAGTTACACCTATGAGCACTGGCTGGTACTGACAGACAAGGATGATATCCATTGCCACGCTACAGACAGTGCATCCTATCAGAAAGGTAACTTTCGTTAGCATTGGTGCCTGGCTCTCGAGATGGGATTTGAACTATTAATCCAAACCACTGCTTGATAGAGCATCTCCAATCACCTCCAGGAGGCTGAGGGTTAAAATTGAAGGAGCTACATGCTCTGTACAATCCTAACTGGCCGTTGATCGTTGACAATCTGATAACTAATCTTGGTACAGATCATGTAAATAAAATAATGATAATTTAACAAAAATCACAAATTGAGCAAGTCTGAGAGAGTCAGAATTCAACAGTTTCCTACAGTATTTGGACATTAAAGCAATCGGCTGTTCATAGTGGGCTGTTCATAGTGGGAATAATAATTCACAGTAAGTGTTACTACCGGTATGCCCAACTTTCACTGACCAAGTATATTTCAAAGACTAAAATGTTTGAGCAACATTAACCATTTCATTAGTAGATATAGAAGCTGTATCCAACATGTTATTGATTAGTGATACATGTATTCTGTTAATCTTGGAAGGAAAGCCCAGAATAACTATATATCTGTATATTAATGTGCATGATGTAATTCTTTACCATCTACCATTCATTCACAATCATGTAGCAAATCACTACTAACATACTTTAGATATGAACTGTAATTATTGTAGTTGACTAACACAGATTCTGCTAACATACTTTAGATACGAACTGTAATTATTGTAGTTGACTAACACAGATTCTCAGGAGATAGCCCGTAAAGTTAAGATGATTAAAAAGGCAAACCCCCATTTTATCATAGCATATCAGTAAAGGAAAGATTCAATCTTTCCTATAAATATAGTTATCATGAAAAATATGTAGGTTAAAAGTACACATAATATTCCTAAAACTTAACCACAATAACCCAGAAGATAGCTGTTCAGTACCAAACAAGATATCTTCAACTGACTTCAAATTGAGGAAAGTAAAAAAGAAAGAATAAAGTAAAATTTTCCTGCTTTAAAAAAAAAATAGATTTGTTACAAGGGGAAAATAATTAATATTATTTTAATATTGTAAATTTGGCCAATTTGCAATAAAAACAACAGATATCAATAATGATCTCAGAACACTTCAATTTCATTTTAAAATTAGAAATACATTAAAAACAAATTCTAAAGGTTATTTCTATTTTTGTAAACTATTTAAACCAGGCTTCAATAACATTGTACACACAATACAAAAACACAATGAGCCAATCAGCTGAAGATGGAAAGAGCTTTGAATGCGCCACTGTTGACAGCTGTAGAAACTTTTATGTGTGATTAAACATTAAACAGAACTACTGCACTAGCTATACATGCTATTAAATTATACATCAATGCCTGTGAAAAACTTCATGTATTTTTTTTCCAACCTGATCATGCTTGAGTGTATCATTGTGTTATCCTGATCATGCTTGAGTGTGTCATTGTGTTATACAAGTTGTCCTGTGTGGCAGATCCCTGATGAACTAAAGTACAGTTGGAGTCTTTCAATGACCCTGTAGACAGTAGACAAGGTAGACTGTCTGTTACAGCTAAGTATTATTGTTTACACAGATACACCCTCTCAAAATGTCACACTGACATCACTACAACTATTAATAGTATTGAGGTTCTTGACAATGTAGATTACAATATCTGAATCAGGAACACACTCATCAAAGAATAACTTCACATCAGAAGAGTCTTACTGTAAAAATGAATTAGTGTAAATTATCTACTTTAAATTGTGTCAATATTATTTATAATGATAATTTTAATCAATTACACCTTTTAAAAAAAGTACAAACCATTAATTAAAAATATATTCAAAAGATATACATGTATATGAAAGATTAACATGTACATGGTTGCAATTTTGACTGTCAATGGACAATGTTCAATAAACAAAAATTGTCCATTGCTTTATATGAAATGTATATATTTTTCTAGGTGATATTTCCGATACAGGGTGATAGCATGCTACTGTCCCATCAATCAATGCCATCCAGAATGCCAACAGGGATTGATGTGACATGACCTCTGACCCCTGACAGGTCACCCAGAACTCCAAGTTCACATGCAGGAGAAATGAAGGCATTGTGATGCTGAATGTATTATGAAACGAGAGACCGCTCCACACTGGTATTGTAATTATGGATAATTATAACATTGGAGAGTCAAGACGCAGACTATGTGCAGTTTACCATCCTCATTGAAACTCGTACACTTAATTCCCATCCACATGTCCCAAGTGTGCATTGAAGTCAACACGCTGATAAACATGTATCACAGTTGAACCAAGACAATTCCAATGCAAAATTCGGATAAAGAATTTCCCAATTTCTTATTCGTCTTTGTGCACTTTGCCTTGATGAATTTTTTTTATTTTACCTTGATCGAGTTTATCTAATCATACAAGCATAAATGGGTTTTAAAAAATGAAAGAAAGGTGCAGAAAATAGTTCCTGTGTATTGTGGTTCAAGTGCCCTCCAGCAGTTCATTAAAATTAAGAAAAGTAAAATTAAGACAATGAAGCCTTGACTACTTCTAGGTATGACGACAAAATTTGGGATGAGAGCAAATAATCAAAGCCACATTGACTCGTGACACAACCAGAACCTACCTTGTGTCCAGTCATGGATGCTCTTGTTGCCGAAGTTGGTGTTGATGATGTAGCCATGCTCGGGCTCCACCATCAGGCTGAACTTGAGCCCATCATCCACACTGTCTCGGTCCTCCACCCGCAGGTACTTCTCCGTGATTGGGAACCCAAAACTTCCTCCATCCATGCTCATCAGTGCCGACACTCCCTTGTTAACGGCGATCTGGGGAGTGCCATTGTCCACAGGCACGATCTCGATGTGCATCATCTGGGGCTGCCTCGTGGTGTAGGTCGTGTCCGGGAACACAAAGTAGTCCGAGTGCGTCCCGTCCGTCACGGAGTATGAGAAGCTATCTTTGGTAGTCTCCGAGCCGTCATGCTGAAAGCTGATGAGGTTCTCGTTGAGGTCCTCCATGGTGAAAGTGGCGATGATCTTGGTCTTGTTGTACAGGATGTTGCCATGGACCGGGACTTGGGTGATGGTGAACAGGATGTCGTGGTCCGACGTGTCACGGTCGTCAGCCTTCAGTTCAAACGGTGTGATCAGCTTGTTGTCCCCTTCCTTCAGTCGCAAAGTCTGCTGCATGATCACCGGCTTCTTGTTGTCCACGTCGCTGAGAGAGATCCTGAATGTACGAGCGACTGGGTTGAACCCGTCTGTGACCTCAAACTCAAAGCTGTCCATCTTCATCTCATCTTCGCTGGTGTGGACATACCTGATCTTGTTCCCGGCCAGTTCCAGCTGAGTGAAGGCAGTGATGGGGACTCCAGGCATGTCAGTACTTTCCAGGTGGCCCCGACCAGGGGCCCGGGTCACGATGAACTGGATGTTCTCGTCTGGAGTGTTCAGGTCAGTTCCACTGAGCAGATCCGTTGTCAAGGTCACCATTCCGCCCTCGGGCAGTTCCATCCCTTTGTTGATGACGGTTGGAAAAGTCATGTCAATTCCTTCCACGGTGACATAGAAGTATCTGTCGATGAGAGGATTCAGGGTGTCAGTGACATCGAACTTGATGAGATCCCGAACTCCCTCCAGTCCTGTGTGGACATACTGAATCCTGCCTTTGTCGATGTCTCGCTGGGTAAAGTTCTGTCCAAGGGTGAGATTTGTGAACCTCTCATCTTCTCTCACTTTTTGAATGTATCCATACTTGGGGATCCTCCGAATGATGAACAAAATATCCGGATCATAGGAATCCAGATCCTCAGCTTTTAGATGTTCATTGGTGATGGTCACCACCTCACCACCTCGCTCCAGCTCAAGGCCATTGTTGATGGTCAGTCTCGGTGTCTCATCGTCCACAGGAATGACTACGATTGGCACTGTTTTTGTCACGTTGTGAACACCATCCGTCAGACGGAACTCAAAAGAATCTGATGTGGTCTCGGTGTCATCGTGTTCATACTCTATTGTGGATTCACCAGAGATGTCTGCAAGAGTGAAGGAGGTGATGGGATAAGTTCCACTTGGTCTCTGTTGGACTATAGCTCCATGCTCAGGTTTCTTGGTAATGTAGAACGTGATTTCACTTGGGGGATCATCCCCATCAACGACGCTAAGGATTGGAGCGTCAATCATGAGATTCATTCCTTCTAGAACCATGAACTCTCTAAGGAACACTTGTGGTTCTTCATCATTGTTTGGGACAATTCCCAGATTGAAATGGTATTTTGGAGAGTGATTAATACCATCTGAGCACCTGAATACGAATCTATCTTTTCTTGGCTCTACTCCTTGGTGGACACTCTGAACGTAATTGACAGTTCCTCTGCGAACGTCTCCAATTTTAAACGCAGATACTGGCATTCCAACCCTGGATTTCTCAGATCCGGGCGCCGGGGATGTGTTCTCAATGTATCCATATGTCGGAGGAGATGTCACTGTACAAATGATTTCACTATCGTCAGTGTCTATGTCAATGGCATCCAGATGAATGGGAAGGATTGGAGATTTATCGTTCTCAAGAACATCAAATTCATCCACAACTGTGACAATCGGTGGCTCGCTGTCCACTGCTTGGATTCTGACATCTACGTTGATCCTGTTGATTCTGTTGCCCTCGATGTTGAACTTGTCTGACATGTCAGTGAGGATGAGGACAAAGCTGTCGTTCCTTCCATCAACTCCGACCTCTCCTCCAGTATGAGAATACTGCACAAGCTCCTCGAGGATATCCTTCTGGGTGAAGTGGTTGGTTTGTTCACCAGCCACCAACAGGACACCTTCGTACGGCGGCTTCTCCACCATGAAGGTCAACATGAGATCCTCAGTATCGGGATCAGTCGCTTTGAAGTCGTCCGCCCTTAACGTAACCATGGAGTTTTCTGGCACTTTCATCGTGACCCCAAGAACTCCTGCTTGAACATTGCCGAGGAGTTTGGGATCTTCGTCGTCGATAGACAGCACGTTCACTTTGAAGGTTATCGGAACATGATGGATCCCGTCGCTCACCTCCACCAGGAACTTGTCGCTGTCCATCTCTTCTCCAATGTTGACATACGAGATCCTTCCAGCCATCAGATCACTTTTCATGAACACATCGTTCGCTCCTAGAACCTCCTCATCCAGCTGCAGGAGTCCATACAGAGGTTTTTCCATCACTGTAAACTTAATGAGCTCATCAGTGGTGTCAGCATCAGTTACGTCCAACAGATTAGTGCCAATCAAAGAAAATCCATTCTCCTCAATCTCTAATCCTCTGTTGATGACCACAGGTGGCTTGTTGTTTACCGGCTTCAGATTGATGATGAATCTCTGATCTGGAAGAACATTCCCAGACTCGTCTGTCACAGAGTATCCAAACTGAATTATCCTCGATACAATGCCCATATCCGAGCTGGGAGGTTTGTAGCACACCTTGTGATGGTTCACCTGGGCCTGAGTGAAAGCCGAGATCTCTCCTCTACTAGGGTGATCACATGCTACAATGACCCCTGGTCCTAGTTCAGTGTTCAGATCAGTATCATAGGGCAACACAGTGATGTCATATTTCAACTTCCTGTCATCTGCATCATCATCTGTATACCTAAGGTGTTTCCTTTTGAAAGGGGTCATCTCAAACTCATGCACGTTCATCGTTAAAGGAACATTGGGATACAGGTAAGGAAGCTGATCATCCACGGGAGCTATCTTGACAATGAATTCTTCCAATCCTGACTGGTTAGGGGGATCACCACCATCGGCAAGGCGGAACTTGATTTTATCCATCACAAAATCAGACCTATGTGGACCTACATGCTGGTAAAACATCTTCCCGTCAATAATATCCTGTTGGGTGAACTCGGCAACCATTTGTTCGTAAACACCATTTTTGAGTTCCCAATTGGCTGGATCTGGAGGCACCTGGAACTGGCGTCTCAGCAATATCCCTTCCTCAGAATACGGAGGTTCTAGGACAAATCTGATGCTAGAGTCGTCACTGTCAATATCTGTAGCGCTGAGGACAAACGGGGACACCTCTGCGATCTCATTTTTTCTGATCTCCAGTCCGGTGTTCACATTAAGTATTGGAGGCTCGTCGTCTTCTGGGAACACAGTGATAGGAAAGAGGAACTCCACCTCATTTTTCGTGTCAGTCATCCTGAAAATGATGTTGTCACTGTAGGTGTCACTGTCATCATGCTCATACCGAACTGCACCTCTGTCAAGGTCGGCAGGGGTGAAGAACTTCTTGTTCCCTGGAGTTTGTAGATGACCGTGTCGGAGACCGTCCAACACAAAAATACGGACGTCATCCAAATTATTCTCATCAGAAATCTGCAGGTTTCTATCACTGCGAAGGATTCTGGATTGACCTTCGAAGAGCTGTATCCCGGTGTTTCTGGTCACGACTGGAGCTAGCGTGTTCATGGGCTTCACCACAATCATCAGCATGATTGGATCCACTGAAGTGAGTCCGTCGGAATCAGTTATCTGGAACGCCACCTGATACACCCTCTGCACATTGGAATCTTGAGGAGGAGGCTTATATGCGATTTTGAGATCGGTGATGTCTTTCTGGTAGAATGAGTCTATGGGGAGATTTCTATCATCAGTGCTGACAATATGACCCTCTCCAGGGCCCAGCGGCACGGTGATGTTGAATATCAATTGCTCTGCGGGTGTTTCCAAGTCTTCAGCTGCCAATATTTCCGGCGTGATAGCTGTCATGACAAACTGGTCGACTTCCATGACAAGCAAGGCGCTGTAACTTGCCTGGGGGCGAGTATTCTCCAATCCACCCACAATTCTCGCCATGACCTGGAAGTACTCCTGTTTATCCAGGAAACCATCGTTATCCAATAGCTCCACGACGAGTGGTATGAAATCCCTATCCGGTGAATTTGTTTCAGCAGTGTGTTGGTACCTAACACCCATGTTCAAGAACTCTTCACAGTCGACCATTTGCAGACGAGAGGTATCATTTGCAACAATTCCGTAACGTGGCAGTCCGCTAGCCTTGCTCAACACTGTCAACTTACACACTCGATTTGAGGTGTCATAAGCAAACTCTAGAACTCCTTTGTCAATGGGTTCACTTATCCCCATCAGCTTGGACACTTCGATGGGCATGTTTCTGGTGACAACTTCCAGCTGAACAAATGACACTTCCATATGTAAAGTGAAAGGAATGATAAGAGTTTGAGAAGGGGAGTCGTATCTGATCTGCAGATGCACACTGTCCTCACTGGGATTACGAGCTCCGAAGTGCGAGTATTCCACATCTTGGAGATCAAAGTCACAAGGAAAAACGGAAGGCATGAGTTTACCTGGACGCCGAGACAATGGGTTATTGTCCAGCACTGTCACTTCGCACCTGTCGCCGGGATTCACGCGGATTTGCAGATCGTTGGGAGTTACGAACACCGATCGTCCCAGAGGAACTGTTATTTTCCTATTCCCCACCAAAACATCACTGGGAGATAGGTTCACCTGAGCGACGGTCAAACTCGCAACACATACGATCGCGATCACAGCGGACACCTGCCTGTATAATGCAAGGGTCATTCCGAACTCCATTTCTGACCCGCCGACACACGGAGCGCCGGACACGAGACAGGCGACGCGAGACGCTGCACACACTCACACAACTATATCCTAGGATGAGTAGGGAATTGCACTATCTCTCCCTCACAACAGTTAGTGTGAGCTCCCAACAACAGCGGAGCCATACTTTACCTTTTTACCCAATAACATTACACGCATCAGATTACGCTCGACCCGCGTACGTTTGTTTCCGGTACAGCGATTTGCATAACTATGTACACAAACACCTCATGCCGCGTGTCGCCGACTTGAATCCGACCAATCAAGACGGGTGTCATCCACTTTGACTCCGCCCACCATTCTGTCATATCGATCGGTATCGCCCCAACAGTTGCCTAATAGGCGGGGCGAGTAATTAATTGACAGCTGTTGTTTATCGCGGAGAATGTGCACGTGGGTTTCGGTGCTTTACCGTAATGTGGCAGAGATAAGCTCTGATAGTTCATTTCTACGCGAAGTTGATCGAGAGATGTCTGCCGAGATAATCCCTCAACATACTTGTATTTGTAATACTAGTACATTTTAGTCACAAACATATAACTATGGATACTAAATTTTAGGTATTTAATATTAATAATAACAAAACATCCTAATTCTATCACCACAATGCAACATATTGCACAATGTTATATTGTGTAAATAACATTATATAATACCGGTATTCAATTACAAGAAATACTGCTACATCTGCAACAATATATCGTTTGTATGCCTATTGTCCTGTATAACCATACTCTTCTAGCTCGTAGCGAAAATATGCCAATTATTCTACTACCACTGCATCATGGGCATTAGGTCTAATCTGTATTGAAGTTACGTATAAATACATACCACTCCAACTGATAAAATTGTTATCTTTCCCTTCCTGTGCAAATGTTCATTTCATACATATGTACGTCGAGATTCTGATGGTTAAATATTGTTCTTGTTGGCAGCTGCATGTTCGTTAATAGTGTAATAGATACAGATGTAGCCTCTGCACACACACACACACACACACACACACACACAGAGAGAGAGGGAGAGAGAGAGAGAGAGAGAGAGAGAGAGAGAGAGAGAGAGAGAGAGAGAGAGAGAGAGAG
>JAUTBQ010158661.1:0-12990 GCA_032361185.1 Lepetodrilus ovalis | reverse complement strand
AGAGAGAGAGAGAGAGAGAGAGAGAGAGAGAGAGAGAGAGCGAGAGAGAGAGGGGGAGGGAGAGAGAGGGGGAGGGGTGTATAGAAACACTTTATTCAATCATTTTAAATAATTCGTATTCTATATTGACATCTATTCAATGTTGTTTTCTGTTTGACACATCTGCTCCTTTTAGAACATATATTAAAATACCCCAGCAAACACATTTAGTTTACTTGAAAATGGTCATCTTATTACTATTTCTGACCTAACACCTTTGTAGTGCCTCATCGAATGATGTCTGTATGTTGTACAGCACAACAACTACGAGACAGCACTGTGTTACATTGGAGTAAGAGGATTTCATACACAGCGTCATGATCCCACATTCCCCGCTGCATGTGACTATCAGCCCCGTATTTTCAATCCGTTTATGTTCAGAATTGATCAGGCTGTCACACATCCTCTGGACACAGACTCACTGTTTGCTCTTTCATACGGTACGTTCAGAGAAGCACTTAGCATGGGTTTTATGTAGTATGGGTTTTGACCACCCTCGCATCCCAAGGGTAACCTACTTGACTCCTTTCAGGACCCTCTTCGTTGTGATACCCCTGGTACACTTCTATAGGGAAACTTACGTAAACAGCCAACCAATGAAATCATTTTCCCAATGAATTTGGTGTAGAAATCTATCCAATGGAATATATTGTATAATTGCTGTTTAATTTTATATAACGTTATTTGGAATAACGTCCATTTACTATGTCATAATTTGTGTGATTGACCACATAAAATGGTTCTGTATTTAACTCCTACATTGCTTGCGCAAGTTCCCCTCTAAATGTGTGCCAGGGGTATCATATGAAGTGAGTCCTGGACGGAATTAATTGCCCCCGTTTCACGACGATGTCCTAACTTTAGGAGCTCCTAACTTTATGACCCGGTTTATCACCTCGTATCGTAAGTTAGATGTCGATTTAACTAGTTAGGACACCGTCGTGAAACGGGGTCCTGGGGTGCAAGGGTGGGGTTTTGACGAGACAGGTGCTTTCTGGATTGTAAGCATTAACAGGGGGAATGTCTATGAGAGTACCATGTTGCTAATTACATCAATATTAGGGTCTGTTCTAAATATGAAGCGTAACAGTTACAACGACCAACAAACCGTTGTGGCATGTTCTACATACACCACCAATAACACTTTAAATGTTCAAGGTCAGAGAATTGCTCAGTGATCTGTATTGCCTGTATGATTAGGTACATTGATTTTCTAATCCTCAAAAGCCTGTTTCTCTCCAACGCTCCATATTTATCGACATGTAATTGATAAAATGAAATCTACTTAACATCTGGTAGAAAAGAAATATTCATGTTTTTGTCAGTGTCGATATTTTAAAATAGATTCCTATTTCGCAGTCAATAGCTCTTAAGTAATTTCCACAGGTAGGCTTTGTACTTTAGTGGATCATTAGTGGAATAGACGTATATGCCACTACAGTATGACAGTATCAATAGCCCGCCTTGATTTCTTAGCGAACCACCCCCACCCATGTCAAGCAGAGTTTTAGAATAAATCGCAGTAGAAATGTAACATATCGCCGATCATACAGCGATCATCATAAACCGGGAAAAGATGCAAAGCTTACATCTGTCCAGTGAACTAAATTAATCACTAAGAATTATATTACGGTTACTTAATAATATGTAATTGAATGTAAATACCAGATATGTCAACTGTAGAAGAACTGTGTTGTTTTGTCGTGTGATGTTCTGTTTTATGTGATTAATAATAACAACCAGACGTGAAACGAAAGCAAATATTCGTTGTTATGTAACGAAGGAAACTATTACAACAGGACCAGTTGATTAATGGCGGTTGTGTAAACTGACGACTCATTAGTGTAGCAAATCTCACTTCACTTCTGTCAGACATTCGTTAATATCGCACAATAAAAAATACAGAAAACTGTTTAGCTGTTATCGAATTTACTCCATAACCGTGTGTCAAACTCAATTAAACCAGATTCATCGTAATCTCATCGAGATTTGCACCCTCCGCGGAATACTAGATTTGCACCCTCCGCGGAATACTAGATACAATATTGGTTTATTGAGAGATGCGGTACTAATTTTATTATTCTGAGTTCCACTCCAGTGGAGAAAAGGGGTCTTTATGGTTAGTTCATTTACAGAATGGTAACCAGGCATTACCTGGCACTGTCGGCGAAAAGATCGATTCAGCATTATGTAGATATTTACTGTATTGACTGGTTTAGACTTCTGTCAATAAAATACATTAACTACAGCGAGTACACGGAGACTGGTGTGCCTAGCGGAGACTGGTGTGCCTAGCGGAGACTGGTGTGCCTAGCAGTTCAATGCCAATGTTGGGTAATACTATTGTAACCAGTCTCTCTTAAGTTGACACCGAAATCTCCGCTAAGCAGGATCCAATTGAATAGGACATAGACACACGTTAAAAGAAACAAGATAAATTAACAATGAACGAAATAGGCAGGATTGCCCTCATGGCAACAACCGCTAAAGATAACGATAATAATTTAATTGTTGCTAATTTATCAGTAGCATGCACCGTTTGCATGTTTATAGTGCATTTATTAAGATTTACAAGTTCTTCCGAAAGACGATTGAAGACAGTCAATTACGTGCAACAAATACTGAAAAACACGTATTTATTATTTAATATCAGATTTTGTAATTGTTAATTTTTTATTGTGCTATGAAATTGTATTGAAGCGGTGGATTAAATGTTATATAAAAATGTAGGAATCTTTGAAACCAGCTTTCAGTAATGCATTTGTTAAAGACGCATGCAACAAGATCTAAATGTTACAACACATGAAAGCGGCAATCATCTCTTTGAATCTGACAAGTTTCTTTACATTGTTCCAGTCTGTAGTTATGCTTGTAGAATACATCAATGGAGGTTATTTATAAAACCATGGCGGCTATTTCTACGCCTTAAAGTCTTGTTTTTGTTCCCTATTTTCGTCGTGATGGCTAAGTACACCTGCGTCCAGTTTATCCTACTTATTGTAATTGTCCAGCTTGATGGTTATGGATCGTGGCGTCTAAGCCTATGAGTGGTGTCCTATGGCTGGCCCCTTTAGACCATAGATTGAACATCAAACAGTATATCCTGGACCCGGAAGCGAGGAGAAGCCATACACGACGTAATTGTAGTCCATAGATGTCCGGGTCCGTATCTAGGAGACTCCCTGTCTGTTTGTACGTAGCCTGTCACTGGCGTATGGTAGGAGTCGCTGGCCCAATGTATTAGAGGATGATAGAACACGTAAAAAGACATAGTTTTAAGGAACGGACCAAGCAATTTTAGACATTCATTTGAACAACTGAACAGTTAATAAATCCATCTTGATCGATATTTGAAATGAGTCGGTCACTATTGTAACCATGGAGAGAGTAAACGTTGTTATTTGTAAGTTACAAAGGCATAATTATGCTAGTTGAGGCTATTTGTTGTTTTGCAAGAGATGTCAAGAAATAGCTTTACCTGCGTTCCATTGCTTAATAGGCCATGCAATAACCTTACATTTATTATACCAATTTGAATATTGTATTTATGAAGTTCCGGTTGAGTTATTAAAATTCTATTACCCGGTATTGTAACAAACGTATTTGACTGCATTGCTTGCATTGACCCACATTCAAGATTAATGATGATCACTAATTAGCAGTGCGATATCATTCTTCTCCTATCTCCGCCTGTTTGTCAAGACAGTCTTTGGGGATTTTGTGGAATGAAAATTTCAATATTTGATTACGGAAGCTGACGATAGTCCCATATGATACCTCTCCATACCCATGTCGGTGATTGCTGTAGATAGAACAAATCTCCGTTAATAATTGATAGCTGTCTCTCAGAATAATCTGTGTAATAAATCAATTCATGAACGTTAATGGCATAGTGTTTATTCTGAGTTGTCGTGTATCTGTCGTGTGACATCACCTACTAGGCCTCTCGACCGTCTACTCCCACGTCTCTGACCACGGGTGTGCAACAAGTAGCGACACCTAAATCGGAAAATATGAGAATGTACCTTAACGTGACCGGATTAATCCGACCAATTACACCTCTTTGAAGGATATCACTGCCGTACTTCGTCAGGTTAGAAGAAACTTAAATAATGTGAATTGTGTCTTGGTGGTATGGATAGTAAAGGGTCTTCTCGATGGTTTTCGTTGAATGAACTGCTTGTACATTCCATCCTCAACGACACCATAGGATGTCAGAGGTACATGTTTCTAAAGCAAACTAAGCTTCTGATAGTGATTCCGTAGATACATTCGAATCGCGTATTAAAGTAACCGATTTCCATTTATAGTTAATTTGTTTGCAAACTGCCAATGCATTTACCTGTAGGTAGAATACAGCTTGATTTGGGCTTACGTTTGGTATCGATGCATTATGCAAAGGGGGCTGCCATGTTCTTAGCTAGTAGTTTTAGACGGTCAAGACAAGTACTATTCTGTCACTATGTTCTACACTGAGACAAGACACGTTGTCAACCCCCCCGTCCACGTAGTATACCTGACTGGAGTCTTGTATTAATTAAGGATGCATTGTGCGCTCTCTCTCATCCCGCCGCCACTCTAGGTGTGCATGTAGCTGTGAGTCTCCTCACGTGGACGCAATCAACACGTCTGACTGTCCTGAACAACTTCCTGTCTGTGGTGGCGTGTTGGCTATTACGCAGCCATGGCAGTGGGCCTACCAGGCTATGAAGTATTCATACGTCTTCAAATCAAACGTTACATTGGCCAGGTTATTTGTGAAGGGAACAACGAGTGGTGTTGTCGTAATTCATTGCATGTGACGTTGGACAGCTTGTGGAGATTGAGGTAGCATCCTTCAAACCAATTATCAAATAGAGCTTTAACGTCGAGATGTTTCCCTATTGGGAAACTGTAGCAGAAATATATTTTAGTAGTATATATGGATGTATAGTGTCTACTAACTATTATGCAGAAATGCTATTAAGTAATTCATTGCATGCAACGTTGGACAGCAAGTGGAGATTGAGGTAGTAGCCTTCAAACCAATTATCAAATAGAGCTTTAACGTCGAGATGTTTCCCTATTGGGAAGCTGTATAACAGAAATATAGTGATGTATTTCGCTGTATAGTGTCTACTAACTACACATATGGAGAAATGATATTAAGTAATAATAAAAATGACAGAATACTCAACGGTAATAAAAGTGACCTGCAATGATGTATAGGATCTACAATATTTCCGTGTTATTGTACGATGCTGGCGGAATGCTGGTTTCTATGCCCATTAGAACAGAGCATTGATGAAATAGCATACACTTATGTTCATGTATTACTCCCCTAGTCGGTTACTTCATATCATGGACACACACACGTGCAGCAGTCAGTCGTTCTGATTAATGAAGTTTGATAATTTATACTTCGGTACCATTGATGATACGCCTATTGCGCCACAGGCACACGCACTTCCTAGGTATCGTTTCTCGAAGCTCTCGTATCTACTACGATACCATAAGCACTACCGTAGCGATCTCTAATACATGGCGCTCGTGCAGTTACAAGAGCGTTATGGTCTCTTATTTGATAAGAGAGCTTTTCGAGAAACTATACCCTGGCAAGGAGATAAAGAAACAGTGCTCAAGCTCAGATTTTATAGCATGAAATCGTACTCAAAACGGTGTAATAATCTCGCGGCCAGATATCGTGATACTTCTTGTTCGTGTACAGGAGTGCGTTACTAGCCAACGCTTCCAGAGAACACCAGAACCTCAGATACAATGTGGTGTGAAATACAATATTATTGTCATTGATTATCTCTGATGATGACGCTTATAGCCATCTATCTTTCATATAAGACTCGTCTCATAGAATAATTGATAAGTATCTTGCACCTTATGGTTTTATCTTTCTTTGAAAACCATAGATACTTACCTAGGCTTTCAATGCAGATCTATAATAATATAGTCCTCGTTATCAATAATGCTGTCATTGTTTGTAACAGTTACCATATGTGGTTTCAAGATATAATATTTATGTCGCCTATGTATGTGTATGTTGGTGACATCCTAGTGTTTAGTATCTACATAGCATGAGTCGCTACATTATTTAATAGAGATATACGACCTATACATAATGAGTCCAATGTGTCATGCAATATGCGATATAATTGTAATCTTACTATGTAGTGATTTATGATCAGAACGTTTCCAATGTGTCTAATAATGTATTCCAATGCATGGCGAATGTTGCATTATTACAACAACATCATCATTGCTTTCCACAGTGGCATATTGCTTAATATAAAAACGGTAGCTGAACTGGATTGTTAATATCCTCTTATTGTCGGTTTGTCCATTTCTTGCAATCAATGATATTAACACTAATCGTATGCATGCAATCCACCTGTTGTATCGTAATGGAGACAAGTGATGATGTAACCACATGATTTCCTGCGATAGGATATTACACGAGTGTCTATATTGTCCATTGTCTAGCTATAGTATGAGATAAATACATTTCACATATTGCATTGGACGAGTATATTATCCTAGAATATTCCAGCTGCACCTTGGCCTTGGGCGTTGCATGACTTTGAAGTTCCAGGTGTTAACCTATGGATCCTCAGCGACTTACACAAGCGTATTACTCCAGCTGCTAAGAACAACATTCTTGGTATTTGTCCATACAAGTTGAAACTTGAGATAAAGATCGATCATGACAATAGAAGAACGTTCTGATATTATGGAGCTTTTGCAAAGTAATTTAAAGACGGCCATAATGGCCATGTTGAAAAAGTGGCTTCAATTGTTTATTTAAGAAATAGATTAAAATGGTTTGGTGGAACTATACAAAACTTTATTCCTGTACAAAATGAATAATACTTACTTCTTCTGCCTTCTACTTTACAACATATGACATACTGGTCAAAATAGGTTAAGGAGCGTGCATATTGCAATGGTTTTACTTTGCTATATTATCTGTACATACTATTCGGATCTATAAGCAAAATAGATTAGAGGGATATATGATATCAGAATATATTAAAGTTTATGCTTATGCGACGTAAACTTAAAATCAATCAAATCTGATATCGTCATGACCCACCTCCTGCCAGGTGTGATATAATTCTAAGAAAAGAAAAACAACGTTAAGGTAAATTGGCTCTTAGCAGCTGTAAATTATCAGATG
Organism: Lepetodrilus ovalis; assembly: GCA_032361185.1. Taxonomy (NCBI): domain Eukaryota; kingdom Metazoa; phylum Mollusca; class Gastropoda; order Lepetellida; family Lepetodrilidae; genus Lepetodrilus; species Lepetodrilus ovalis. The sequence continues at coordinate 5,783 of JAUTBQ010158661.1, read as the reverse complement.
CATTACTAAACAAAATTGCCCTGAAACGTCATCGTGTGTTCCTTCATTCTCTGTAATCAGGAAATACGATGCCATTACTGAAGACGTTGGGGACTGGACGTTAGGTCTCCTCTACTTAATAGCAAGAAACCTATACTAGATGTCAATAATTACGTTTACGGCTTATTTTCACGACCTGGCTTATTTAATCACCACGATTTTATCTCTCGCTGGCTTCTGAATCTGATTCCAAGGGTAATGTGGACCAGATGTTTGTCACAGGCACCAAGAAACGCCTCCAGGAACTCTGGAGAAGGTGTATATATATTTAGCAGCGAAATGCCATACACTGACTAAGTAGTACTGCAGGGGTTCGGGATTATGACGAACGCCAGGTAACATCATCCACGGAACTCGGATCCTACAGTCGCCTACATCGTGCTAAGAAAGACCAGGAGCAGATGCTGACGTACGTAACAACGCGTTCAAGGTGTCGCTGAGATGTAGCAGGAGCAGATGCTGACGTACGTAACAACGCGTTCAAGGTGTCGCTGAGATGTAGAATAGTACTTCCAGTCATAGACGGGGTTACTTTGTAGCTACGTGATTTTTTCCCCTTGCATGTGTCGAAAATCTGGGATACATATACATCCGAAATAAATTATCCTTCGAATACAACGCGTGTTATGAATATGACGATAGACCCAGGAGATTTGATAATGCGGTGACACGCGATGAGAAACATACACATATTGTCCGAATTGTATAGATTATTTTGTATACTAGTAAGTAGAAATTATTATCTACGTCGAGTAAAATATAATAGTATTCTATGAACTATCTCTTTGAGAATTGGCATTGGAGATAACATTTCAGTAATTCTGTATGTCTGTGTGTGTGTGTGTGTGTGTGTCTCTTTCTTTCTCTCTCTTTTTCTCTTTCTCTTTCTCTCTCTCCTCCCTCCCCCTCTCTCTCACTCTCTCATCCTCTCACTCTCTCATCCTCTCACTCGCTCTATCTACCCAGTAGCAATGTTAATTACTATTATTCTAAGAACTACGTGAATTTAAATATCGTCATTACTTGTACACATTAGTAGCATTGCTCCAGTTGTCATGCATCTTTTGGTGGAATGTTCTCTCCGTTGCGCTACTTAGCTCCTGTTTGCTGACTGTATACAATGTATATTATATATTAATCGTCGGGGACGTGCGTTTTCCATAACACTGATCACAGCGTCCTTCTCTATGGACAGCCACTAATGCTTCTTTTATAGCTGCACAAGTGTTCTGTTTAATGCCAACGCGTCAGACACATTTGCTTCCTCTAATGTAAATACTAACATTGATCTATAAGTTGTATTTATATTGGACACAAGCGCTATGCTCTGCAGTCAATACAGATGTAAATTCATGACCGACATTAAGTTTTTGTGTTTAATGCTATTGTGTGGGATTCGATACAAAGACTAACCACGCCGCTAAGCTCGTATTGATATCCATTTAAATAATATGTATCAATGTATCTGTACAATGCTATTTCTGCATAAGAATGTGCTTGTTGAATGTTCAGCAACACTAGTCTTCCACGCAATTTAATAAGTTCCTTGGTATGATGTTGTCTTGGTATAGTATTACTCGGTACTTGACTGGCATGAGTATTTTAATCTCATATGGTTATAAGTGCTGTAGTTTGTCTATTAATGATAATGATTGGAATTACTGTACAGGATAAACGGTCGTCGGCTGTATACTATTAAAACAAGGACCGTTCAAAAAGATTACATCTCAGTATAGCTCAACTCAGCTGGTATAGGGGTGAATTTTCAGGGGAGCAACTGACGTCTGTACCGCCGACCGATGACATAACGTCATAAGGGTACTTCACCACAATCTGACCTTGACCTAGTTCGCCAGGGGTTCCAGATACGACTTCCTGTCATTCATCCCTTGGTGCACTCTATGCTGCGTCTGTGAGCATCATCGTTCTTCCAAGCAATAATAAATAACGGCGCGTGCTGTAGACTGGAGTCGTCTAATAACATGCTGTGTGTTTAAATAGTGAAAGGTCCCTTCTATGTTATAGATATCCACGATAGTCTTGATGCTGTCTTGATGTAGTTGATGCCGTTTTAGCCAGTTCAGTGAGGACATTGCATTCAGTTGAATCAGTTCTATTCTGTCCTACATTGTGAATGTTAACGCTCTTTATGTATTTATTTTTCTACATGCATTGTACATGTAAGGGGTTGGAACTTAGAAACTGATATTTTGGACTTTGCCATTTATATGTATAGGATGTACTGATGTATTTTATTCTGATGAATTAATACGTGGTTATGTTTTAGGAACAACTGTAGTTGTCATTTTTGCATAAATCTTTGCAAATTTAAATCTATTTGTAATTGGACATTCACTGTCAGCTATAGAATGCATTCTAGAATATATAGAAGAATGTGACTCGATTAAAAAACCCACCATACACATACGTGTAGTTATATACATGTACGCATTACACCCATCACGGTCTTCAAGAGCCAACCGCTTGATTGACAACTCGATCTTTTTCCTGTAATGTATTTCTTTCTTTGGGATACGTCGAGATTGTCACGATGCAATTTCCTCAATGTAAGAGAATAAAAAGCGAAATAGTGCCATTTTTATAGTGTAGGTATTTTTTAAAACAGCTAAATTGAGTGTATCTGTACTACTAGCCACTAGCCGCTGTGAAGACTGCACCACATCAATCTCACCACATCAATCTCACCCACATAAAACTTGAATGTGCAAGTGCACGCTAAAACCAAATGGTATTTATTTAATATTTATGAATGTATTATGACTAATGCAACCGATAGACGACTAGTTACGTATTCTATTTTAGTACGCAATGGGTTCAACGTGTACATACACTTGTATGTGTTGCAATCATGTTAATGTTTAATATAGGTGCATTAATACCTGCATTGATAGAGCAGGAAGATAGTCAGATTATTTTAGATGTTTAAAAGGACTTAATAGGCGTGAGAATAATACATTCGTTATTCTGCAATTCTTTTTACTCTAAGGCTCTAATATAAAAGTAATCCGGTCAAAATGAATATTCAAATCAAACTGATTCAATATTGCTCGGCCATGTATTTATTACAAGCAGTATGAAGAACTTGTGTCTGAAGAAGTTATTGGTGCAACATTGCATTTATCTGAATGTGAGATGAGTGAAAGACATGTGTTTGATGCCATAAATAACGTTCATGTGTTGCAAGCAATTGAGATATACTAGTATTTAATGTTACATAGTTTTACCTTTAACATTATGCCACGAGGAATCAACAGAAGATCACAGAACACATAGTTACGTGTCTTCTTCCAGGATCCTAAGACATTACTACCAGGATCATGGCAGGACACGTTCACCTCGGGTGTCCTGGTTTAATTTTAAACATTTATGATGTTAGGCACCCTGACTCGGACACGTGACAGGAGACCTAACAGTTTTAGTTACCTTTTTAGCTGAGGATGATGAATGATTCAGTTTAACCCGCTAGAACGATGATTACCTTAAATGTTGGCTCATCTGGCACTTAAATTCAATTAAGCACTCATAACTATCATATATGATTGATGCCATTGAAATCAATATTCATTAATATTGGTTGAACATATGGGCATTATGGCAGCATTAGGACAATACAAGCAGACCTTTAAGGAGGTTTGGCCTCGGAGAACATTACTGGATCCAAACACTTCTTGTTACCTTGCGTTTGATGAATGATGTTCGTTGCCGATTAGCAAACGGTTAATTTGTATTTCTCTTAACATTCAACGTATTCGGTGTTCTCGATCACGGTTAAGTGTGACCCGGGGGAATCTAACCATCAGCTCCTGCTTTAGGGCATGTCTCTTTCCTACTGCTATAGGGCATGTCTGTTTCCTACGTTGAAGTGAGAACGATCAAACGAAGCCGGGTTAAATAATGTATGCAAACACCCGTAGTCAGCGTGTAAAGCAGAAACGGACAATTATTTATTTACTGGCAGAAAAGTGAGTTAGCAGTGGATGCATATATGGTGTCCTAACTTAGCAGTGAAGAACACGATGTACCGATGCATACATGTATAAAGCTATCCCAACTAACCAATGATGCGCTATGGTATCCTATCTTACCAGTGATTCCAATGTAGAATGTCTGCCGAGTGTGCTTTGATATTAATGGTATTCTACGAGTTGGTAAAAGTAACCCAAATCCGAGTCTTTTGGTTATATTTATCAAAGAATAGGATTATATTTCTTTGTGCAACTTTTTCAGTTCCGTGTAAATTAATATCACACCGCAAGTACTGACCAATCAGGGACGTTTAAGAGCTTGCCACGGTAGAATAACAATACAAATTAATAATACATGGTCAATCAGTGACGTCTTAAAGTGTCATCATACCATATAGTGATGCTATCTCCTATAAGAGCCAGTATTAGATCATACAAAGTGTCTTAACTCGGCAGTCATGATAAGATGGCACCCTGATTTAGAAGTGATGCATACCTTATATTGTAACTTACCAATGATACATACCTTTTACTATTATTGTAACGAACCAATGATGTATACTTGTATGCATCCTCGCACCCAAGAGGTACTGATTACGTTAGCACGTCAACTACACCAGGCACAATTCTGGGGCAAAACTCGCGCAAACAGTTTATAGGAGTTATAAACAGAACAATAATAACATCTATTTCATTGGATATCTGTTTATGCCGTTTACATCGGGAAAAAGATTTCATTGGTTGGCTGTTTGCGCGAGTTTTCACCTAGATGTGTGTCAGGGGTAGATGAAGTTCTAACGTAATCAGTACCACGTGTGCGAGGATGACACGTATTTGGTATCCCATTAAGATTATCATGCATAGATTGTATCTTTGGAACAAATGAACCCAGTCTAAATATTGGAACAGCTCGTAAAGATAGAATCTAGTATACTTATATATGACAGACTTTGAAACTCTTAACTCCAATATGTACATAACCTTCAGGAAACTAAATTAAATGATAGTACCGACAATTACATTACAGTTAAGTTGGAGCAGACCCTGTTCATATGTAATGAGTTAATCTATTTTGACGAACACCCCACCAAGGGATTCAAGTCGAGCCGTTTGAGGTGGGTAAACAAAGCTCGGAGTCCAACCACCAGTACGTAACAAAAAGACTAATCGATTTGAACTTAATTAACCCAGTTTGAAAGTTGTGCATCTGCTATGGACGCTTCTCGATAACCTTGACCCTAGGTGGACGTCAAAGGTCACCTCGACAGACGCTGTCACGCCGCTTCGTCTGGACGACATGACCACTTCGTAGACTAAGTGATATTTAATAATGGTGTTTATAATATTTCCATCAAGCCAACGATAATTTAGCCTTTTTGAATTATTCCATCTTCAGAAAGATTGAAATTACTTGTCTCTGCCTAAATGAAATGTCAAAAATTAACCACGAAATGGAATATTCACAGATGGAAATAATCCGTCCCCGAGAAAGTGCTTTGTTTTATAACTCGCGGTTGAAGTTATTGATAACGTTATATTTTTGAGTAGACGTCACGCATGTCTCAAACGTACTGAGACTATCTGGGCGCCTATTCTCAAATCGTACGACAATCTGTTTAGATACCTATAGCATGTGGTATTCACGTTCTTGGGTAAGAAGATCGTATGAACGTTTAGTTTAGTTTAGTTTAAACATATTTTATTCAAGATGAAATGGATAGGTTACAAGTTATTACAACTTAAATCAAAACCGCTCCA
>JAUTBQ010158650.1:0-12990 GCA_032361185.1 Lepetodrilus ovalis | reverse complement strand
TATATATAATACTGAAGGTAAAAATTGAAGCAACACTGAATAAAATTCATTAGTAAAATGTTTTAATTAGATAAACCTGTGTATTGATATGTCACAATTTGATTGCTATTATCATTAACAAGATTGAGCGCCTGTTTTTATTAGTTTGTAGTTAAGGCAGCGCGTACAAGACACGATTGTCCTGAGGAGTAGGATCGAAGCTGCCAACGTGAAATTAAATATTTCGTTAGTGCTAGGCGCCCTTGCTTTATTGGTGAACTATTTTCTTTTCTGTGTTTGTCTGTTGATGTAATTAAATGGAAATTATTTCAGTTTGGCAATGTCGTCACATCACACCACACGAAGGATAACGCTTTGCGTCAACCTGTTTTATAGTTCCACTTATTTTCTGAATGCATATGACCCGTGATGGTAGCTTATAATACGATTAAACGTCTTCACAATAACATGAATTGCTTCAAATGTCATTATTGTTAAATTAATAATTTCGATATACATTATACATTCCACTTTAGCGGAAGTCATTATTTACATCTGGGAAATTCAGAAAATTCTGCCGTGTATAATTATTGTGTCCATGATTAAAATGGCAGGAAAAGAAAAGATTTCTTTATTGAGATTGTAATGCCAACTATATGAAGTTAACGTTACCGAGAGTCAGACTGTTGTACATGTTGTACGTGTTATACGTGTTATACGTGTTATACGCGTGTCCGGTCGGAGGACGTTCACGGCTTTCCCCCGGAGTATGAATACAATACTAATACATTCATGAATAAACTATAATTTTACTATTATTATTAAACTATTACTTTGAGAATAAATGTTAAATTTATGCGTCAAATTTTCCATCTGCTTGTTGATTTGGTCTGAAAATATGTATTTTGTAAAATTATGCTTATGTCAAAGTTTAATGGGTGTAGTTTAATTATTTTTTCTCTGATATTTTAATAGTCATATAGTATGGATATATCCTCTATTACCATATCAGTTAGTATACGCTATTAAAAATATCTAATGTACTATTTTAACAAGGGTTAAGTTACGATTCTGTTATAACGGATTGGTTCACATTAGCAGTCTATATGAAGAGTAAGCCTAATAGCAATACGAGATGTAGTTTTCTCTAAAATAATACTAATATACTAATGTTAAAAAGTTATATAGCGTTAACTTATCCATATTACTTAATAAATCGCCATTTCCCGACATTGCATGAATACGTTAAACTTGTAAAGTCAACAAAAGTATTTTCTGCAAAGTGTACAATAAAACAAAATACGCATACAAACTTGATCTACGTATGGCTTGAGAAGTGTATCTGTTAGACAACTGCTGCAAGAAGGCCACGTTTGAAGAAAGCAGGCAATGCACGTGTCTGACACTGTTGTTTCCATACAGTCCCGTCTGGTCAGTGAACGTGGCCCGGGGGATCTAAACCCCCACTCCCGTCTGCACCCAACCCCCGTATCCAGAATCTCTCATCATACCAAAGTAATTATTGGCGTTACGGCCATGAGAGGTCCGCTGTGGGCCATTCCTTGATGTCAGGAGTTGTACAGCCACGTAATCTGGTAACGTTGTCTGCATCACACGATAGCATCATCATTAATGAATAGTACTTGCTGTCATTACCGTCTTCATAATGTTATTTTGGACTAAAGATGTACATGTTTTATGCTTATTTACATGTTCGGTGTGCCAACAGTTATATTGATTTGCTCAAGATGTACGATGATAACTACTAGTATATTAATCTAAAAGTCTGGGAGCAACATTCTATACAGGAGACCCAAATACATGTTTACCTTTCTCTGTTGTATTGTAAAAAGTTTATTTCTGATAATTTTAATTCTTAAATACTCCAAGTATAATATATAGATATGCAAGTTTGTGTGGATTAGTTATTGACTAGAAATGAGAATTGAAATTATTAATAAAGTCATTATTCATAAACAAATGCATTAATGAGTATATTAGCATTACATTGATACATTATACAAAACAATGTTGGTAACTAGGCAATGGCTATTATGTATCAAGAATAACAGTAATGCCAATCTCTATCAGGTGCTTTCTTCTTCTCATTGTCTATTTCACCATGACTGTTATATATAGTTAGACTACAGGATGTTGCCAGTCTACGCTATTTATAAGTAAGTCTAGCTCGCATTAGTATTGCATAAAATAGAAACAAAATAAGGGAAATAGTTAGCATTAATATTGAATTATCACGGCACAACAGGACACATCATAAATTATGTTAGTGGGATGTTTATTTTTAATGTAACATCCTTACACTTCAAAATAGCAAATAAATGATAAACAAGTTGACTAGTTGCCAGGGTTACAATGTAATGTATGTTGCCAGGGAGACGGTATCTAAACAATACTAGTATATGAGTTCAGAAACTACACACTCAGGAATAGTCTCAGTAAACTCTAACTACATTAACTACATTAACTACATTAACTACACGTTCTACTATTAAAATGGAAACTACTGGGATTAATTAATGTAGGATGTTAGCGTGTATAGGACCTGTTCCGAAGGATTTTTAACATCGTATACCATTGCATGTATGGAGTGCTGGATATTCTGCATAATCTGTCATGCTAGTATTATTTATCAGAAGTAATTAAATTATTTAATTTATTTGTTGCTTTATTATCAAATATGATACGTAAATTATCAGCTATTACTTTCCCAAAATGAGAGAAATCTGTAAAAGTATGCCAGTCTAAACATTTACAAAATGACAATCCAAGAATGTGGCCCATCTCACACCGCCACGTGGTCCTACTTGTGCAAACTTTCAGCACATTTCAAGTGAAAACACAAATTTATAGAGCAGTTATATATGTTAGCCACCAGCGCGGCGTTATGCCGCTCTCTCGCAGACTGACTGGAATCCGACCAAACAGAGGCAGCGCGCGTGTTATACTACCTAATCTCTAGAAGACGACATAGGGAATTCTTCTAATAAAAACATACACTTACTTGTAACTACATATCATTTTCTAGCAAAGCACAATTCTTTTGCATTTATGATCAATAACATATAGTAGAAAGAATTTATAAAAATACGTATGCGCTGTCCGGAGTGCTGCCAGCCAATGCTATCAAACACGGAGTATTGTCAGTGAAAACAAAGCCGCGGCAAACATAAATTCGAATGATTGTTAGATACTTACACGACATGCGTCGCTCAGCTACGCATATTCCACCACGTGCGTGTGTGTGTGTGTGTGTGTATGTGTGTGCGCGTGTGTGTGTGTGTGCGCGCGCGCGTGTGTGTGCGTCTATCTATTTATATACGTACATGTCTGTGTGTGTATATTTTATTATACCAGAAAACAACCCACACGTCTACGTCTAGAAAACCAATATAATTATATCCCTTAAATTTTATTAAATGTCTCAGTGCTTTTGGTATATAGCCCAATTACTGTAAAGCATCTTCACTTTTCTTCCTCGGTTAGAGACCTCATGAAGAGTTCAAATCGAGTGTCTTTTGAGGTCCCACTGTCCTCCACAATAGCCAGGTATAGAAAGTGTCAATTATGTTCAGTTAGAATAGGAAGTGCAAGCTCTATCCACCTGGTAGACACCTTGGGAACACGAGGACAGTTTTGATAAATTTTGAAGTGTTCTTCAGGGAATAAAACAAATATACAGGGCCTGTGCCCGAGGGGGAAATGTCTACAAAGGACGCAGTGATTGAGGTAAAGCAATGCAATTTTGTCGCCAAATCATGACAAGAGCTTCCCATCGTGAGCTTCATCGTCCATTATATTGAAATCAAAAGAATGTAAGGCTAAAAATGTCTCCCATCTGTTCAAGATATGTAAGAAAGCGGGAGTAAAGGCGAGTAATCAGAAACAAGAAAAGATAATGGTCCTTTCAAATGTATGGCATTAAAAGCAATATATTAGGGGGTTATAAAATAATTTTAATCCGCTATATATTTTTTTAACATTGTGAAGAATATGGAGATACAACTAAATTTAAACTTTGAGGTAGAAATAAAATAAGAAATACGCGATATTAGAAAAAAAGCCAGAGTTGTGAAATATTTGCCGCTAAGCATTTCGACAACATTTCTACGAGTCACATTTGGGAGATTTTCATACGGAGAAAATGTGAAAGTAATTCCAGCCCATTCCCCGGCCGTTCCAATATCAACCAGCTGTGAAAGGAGCCCCAATGGGGGAACAATGCCACGCCAAGGCAATCTGCTCTTGGGGAATTAAAAGCCCGGGGACACAGCAAAAGCTCCCGTTTCAGCTAGCCTCCAAAACCTGGAAAACTAGACGTCAGAGAGGTAGTCGGGGGAAAGAGAACACAGAATCGTAACGACTATATCGTAACAACACTCCTATTTATCGTAAATTGATTAATGTACTGTATGACTTCTTTATCGAATGAATGTTTGTTGGCAGTTCCGTCTTATGGATATCTTTCCCGATTGAGTATAATCGTCCTATATATAAATCATCTCTAGTGGGCACTTGAAGCCCCATCTGAAATGAAAACATTTCTAAGAGGTCAGCTTGGAGTTCATCCACAGAAGCAAGTCAGTGAGACGGTCGGTTTGCTGGGAATACGAGTACCTTTCTCATTCTCTCTCTTTCTCTCACTCTTTCTCTCTCTCCCTCTCACTCTCCGCTGTGTCCGTCAGTCACCCTGTTGAAATCAGCAATTAATTTCCATGCTCATCAAACCGTGTTATGACATGCCGTTCCTGATCGCTCAGCCCGGTGTGTGGCCACCTTCTCACTCAGCACTAGATCCGCCCGAGCTGATTGGCTGGGGGCGTGGCGAGGGGCGGGACTAGGAACCATATATGGCGTGGCAGGCAAATATCATACACACACTTGTCTATGTTGTCGAATGGTGCTGAGTGTGATGCTCAGACGAAGCAGAGCTCATAGTAACCAGTAAACGCTCACAGCAGAGGACTTTAGTACCGACTTTATCAGTGTGGCGGTTTGTATATTTCCTAGTGTACCGCTGGAGCGGAGGGACATGCAACATACCAGTCTTCAGACTCCCTACCCTGCCTCCATGCCCAGTATTTCCCAGGGGCCGGGGCTAGGCATGGTCCCCACCCTGTTCTCAGACCACCAGAACTACTACAGGCATGGAGGATACCCAGGTATGTCCATGGGGGGTATGTCTATGTACCCCCATGACCAGTACTCGCCGGTCACTCGCCCGTCGCCCTACTCGCCCTACACTCCCCAACATCATGCATCCAAGGACATGGTGAAGCCGCCGTACTCGTACATCGCTCTCATTGCCATGGCGATACAGAGCCAGCCGGACAAGAGGGTCACGCTGAACGGAATTTATCAATTTATCATGGACAGATTTCCCTTCTACCGGGAAAATAAACAAGGTTGGCAGAACAGTATCCGTCATAACCTTTCTCTCAATGAGTGTTTTGTGAAGATTCCCCGCGACGACAAGAAGCCCGGTAAAGGGAGCTACTGGTCGCTGGACCCCGACAGCTACAACATGTTTGACAACGGCAGCTATTTACGACGTCGGCGACGGTTCAAGAAGGCTGCGAAGGACAAGGAAGCTCACGACAAGAACCGAGCGGATTCCGACAAGGAGAAGATGAATTCCTCGGAACCGGAAGACGTGAGTGGCGATTTACACAACTCAAGTACGTCAGACACATCGGATGTACCTGATCAGAAAGTGGACATGAAGCCGGAGCGGAAGTGTGTGTCGCCGGTGTGTGCTAAGCTTGAACCCATGGACTCTCCCAAGAGCGACTGCCTCTCTGTACGGTCATCCACCAGCAATACTCTTCCCATTCCACCCGATCCCGCCGGATGTGACACCTCCGTGTCCAGCTTTTCTGTGGAGAATCTCATGACGACGTCTCACCCTTCCAGCAACTGCGACAACCTCGGGGTGGCGAGTACATTCGCCAGCAGCAGGCCTCCCCCTCTAGTGTCCCCCCAGGTTCTACCCTACACCCGGTCGTCAGATCTGTATAGGAACACGGCGCCGTGCACTCAGAACGCGCCATCGTCGTCATCGCCCTACAACAACTACCACTGCAACGCCGCTCAGCCCGTGTTTCCTAACCACAGTGGCCAGGTGACCGGACAACACATGTCCATAGCTCCCACCCCGTCTCCAGGCGAGGAGGTGGCGGGTAGTCACTCCCCACACACAACCCTACCCCAAACTAACGGACTCAATCCCAGCGTGTTCTCTGTGTCGCAGGCGGGGACGTATAACAGGGGAAGTTGGTACATGGCTCCAACACATTCGGACATCAACCACGGGGCAGACTTTTCCACTTCACCCTTTGCCAATGTTAGGGACATGTTTGATTCTCACCGACTCCTCACTGCTCAGGCTGCCCAGCAGTCGCAGTCGCCGTCGAGTTGTCAGCTGGCGGCGTTCCGGGCGCCGTATAAGACCGGCAGCCCCTACGGAGCCTACGACTGCTAACATCCCCGTGGTTCCAGCCACATTTAAAACCAAAGACTATATTTCTTGCATCCTTTCCATCGACCAGTTTCGCACATGACTCGCAGAGGTGACAATTGTTTCTCAGAAATCTGGTAAATATTCTAGGATGTCAAACAAAAAAAACTGCAGAAATATTTCCTAAACAGATGTGCTCATATGGATTTGAAATGTGACGAAAAACTTGCAATACATTCTTGTGAACTTTTTTTCTGCCTTCTCGGCAGTGTTTTAACTGTGCCCCACGCGGGTCAACTCAGTATGTAATTATCTTCGTTAGGATGGATTTGCTCTTCGTCCTATTCAGGTAGGAACACTTTTGTTGAATCGGCCAGTGCTTTTTATTAACGTTGTGTCAACGTTTCTTTGTTTTATGTCAAAGATATTATTGTGAAAAACAACATTGGCTGTCCCAGCCGACTGTATAATGCATATGTTAGGAAAGAATATAAATATTCGGCTGCATAGCCTCTAGAAATATTTTGCCTTCGCTTTATTTTATTGAGAAACTGTGAAATTCCAATGAGTATTTGTTTACATTGAATGACCATCGCAGATCCCGGTATTTTGGGTGGTCAGACAAGCTGACCACTTTACGTGAAATCGAGTCGAGATAAGGAGATTAGACGATTTCAAGGAAAACCCAAGTGCAAACATGTTCAACAAATTTGACAGGTTTAATTAGAATCGCAAACACCATGAAGAAACTATTAGTCTTCGGGCATCTTATATTTATTTTCGTAATTGTGTCGCACATTGATTTATAGAGATTTTCTTTTTTTTATAGCAATGTATGGGGAAATTTAATAAATATATTTATTTTGGGAAAGATAATATTGAAACAATATATCATAATTAGTTTGGTATTATTTACAAATCAAGTATTTTCGTTGTATGAATTGTATTGGTTAACATGCAATTCAATATTTGTGATAATTTTATATTCTGATAATATTGTAACAATGATAAAATATTATTAATAAGATTATGAACCTTTTTTTTAATGCGAAGATTAATTCAGTTGTAATTACGGGCAACGCGCATTAATAACAAACATTTAAAATTACTTTTGATTCATCGCGTATAGCACTCGTAATATTTAAATTATGTCTATAATCAACGCTATCTTTAAACATCTATTTGCGCTGAAATATTACCATTGTGTAATATTTATTACTTTCCTTTTCAAACAAACAATGATCAACAGTGTAGACATACAATAATTTAATATAGATGTCAGGTACATCGACGACAATACTAACATCAATATCACAACACTCGCTCATATTTTAACAGAAATTCACCCTGACACAGACTCGCCCTCAAGAATGTCTGCAATTTTGGAAGTGTCTGTTGTTATGCAGACTAAGCTACAGATATTAGTCTGAGGACTGTCGACATCTCAATGTATGTGCCTTGTGATTGAAAGTGTCGGCACATTAGATGCAGCAGATAACGTAATTATCATGGGTCCCCGAGACACTGCCCGCGATCACGGCGCTCGCCTGGACGGACGCATTTCATTTTGACGAGCCCTCTCATTGTCTTTGACGCTAACAGGAATGTTCAACCTTGTCTTCCAACATCTTCCTAACTTTGTGGTTGTCGCTAATAGGAGAGAAACTGTGATAAACACAATCCGTTGTTTCAAATAACTCGTCTAGCAATAACGTGGACCGATATTTCAAGATGGATACTGAAAATAAATATTGTGTACATAAACAACTAACAATTCCGTATTTAATGGAATAATATTTCTATAAATATTTAATAAATAATTATGGTTTAAAGTATGCATAGATCAAGAAATGTTTCTGAGTTATTACGCTAGGTGATAATTTTTGAAATACAGAATCTGTTAATACATCTAATGATTCACACGGTTAATAGGAGAGGGTTGTGTATTAATGACAAATTGTTCAATAAAACTTAATTTAATCAAATGTTGAAACAGCGGCTGTGTGTACCTACCCTCTTGTAGTGTTCTGGACAAATGTCATCGCAATGCATTTGCATATTTCAAAATAAAATCAAAGATTAAATTACTCCGTCCTGCAATTAAGTGTTTCATCTGCAAATAATTACATTGCAAGTTCCCCCCATCAATGAAATGCTACATGTTCTAGTGATTTTCTGTCTTTTCTGATTAAGGATTAACCGCTGGAGACACCGCGCCATGCGGTGCCAGGATATTTTTCTAATCGACAGTTTTATTCTGCAAATTTCTCTTGGGTCTTAAATGCAAGGACAATGAATGAGTTGGTTATTTAAAACTGAAAGCCAATTTCTTGGGTTTCCGATGTAAAAATCTTGTGATTTAAATTACAGTGCATGGTACAGAAGTATGAAACCTCAGAAAATACCCCCCTCCCCCTTTCCCCTCCCCCACTCGTCCCCCTCCCCCCGGCCACCTGGGTTGCCTACACTGGGCCTAGTTTAGAGAGTTGTTGAAAGATCTCTTCTTTCTAAGTCTCTAAAAGAATTCTTTCGACCCAGCTCTGTTCTGACTTATATTTTGCGGCTGGAAAAGTCATTAGGACATGGGAACCCTCTCCCCCAGGTGATTGCAAGCTTGGGTGCCAGCTAAAACAAAAAGCAAAACGGGAACAAAACCGGGTTTGTTTTAGTCCAACAGCCGGGTCCATGTGCAATGTGTTTCACCGACATTAAACTCTAATATACGTATCAATAGAGGCCGGGGGCAGCCATGTAGATTATCACAGTGATTAACCGCTGAAAGAGATACACAAATCAAGTTGTGCTTTATCAAACCATGGAGTTTTCTATAACATACAGCGAACACTTTTTACAGCTATAACTTTTCTCAGCATCATAATTCTAGACTGAGTGGTTTCTGAAGCCGGGGCCCTATTCTTATCGTGTTCTCATCGGAATAATAGGTCGTATTTCACTGCTGTCAAAAGCGATGTATTTCAAAGAACTGCTTGCCGCACTTGTAGATAACTCAGACTTGTCGGTTCTGTCTAAAATATGCACCCAACCTAGAAAAAAATACAGGAATTCGGACAAACTGCTAAATATACCGCTATTATACAATAGGCTTGTTCAAAATTGCGCGAACTCATGAATATATTTGTTTATTTCTAAACAATGTATAAACTATGATAATATTTTTTTGGCTTTTCTGAGACAGCATATGAACTTGAATCTTGAATATGTAAGAATGGGTTGGTTTCAAAGTGAAGCTTTCATGACAATCTTAGCCACAAATCTGTCTGTCATTCTGCGCGTGCAATTTCCCTGATAAATCCTATACCGTCCTAGGTACGATAACCCTGATTTGTACACAGTTTATGTTGCAAAAACTACCGCGAGGAAAAACCCGAGTTTTATACATTCCTAATCGATAGAGATGATAAAAGGTTAACAACATATCACTGAATCTATAGTGGAGGCTATATGTCGCAACTTACAATGCCAGGGTGTAACAGTGAGCAAAACAAATATGACTAACTTTATGTCCTCCATACCAAACCTTTAGATGAATATACTAGTACTGCAATAACATACGCACGATTTTCAGTATTTATTAATTATCAATTATTTTCTGTCATGTTTCATTATCAAATAATTGGAGGCTAATTTTGGTATATTTTTTCGCATTAACATGTCGTTAAAAGTAGTATTAATTGTCGTAAGTACACGCGGAAAACAAAAGTATAAATAATATACGAATTTGAATATGTTTATGGTATTTTTCTTGAGTAGACTTAATCAATACATTTGGTTGCCTACACTTTCTTAATAAATTGTTATGGATAAAGGGTACTCAAATTTCAATGCAATCATAATGTCATATTTCAACTTTTTTAAATGTCACCATTTACAAAATAATTATTTATGGTGTGCATACCATATAGAATGCCAGAAATTTAACAGTATCACTCCAAATATCAACAACTACACAACAATGTGAAAATAACATTTACATTGAACTCCGTACCATGTTTACTTGAAATTCAAATGTATACTTTTTCCAGCGATACCAAACTAAACCGAGGTCGAAACTTTCCAGTTTTACATTTACACACATACAAAGCTAACGTCAAAACGTGTTGTTGTTTAATTATTTGCCTTAAAACAGTAGCCAACGTACACGATAAAAGAAAATATATTAGTAAGACATCCATTATTCTAGATGAGAACGACATTCCGTTATTATTGTAGCTATTTCATTATTATGAAATGCATTATTAAATAGGGCTTCTCTATAAGACATTAGCACAAACCTTTAGAACGCCCGTTACACTTAGTTCAAAGCAATACTAAATTGCCTAGTTTGATATATCAATAGTAGACTAGTTAGCAACATTTCAGTATTAGCAGACAGTGTTAGTTATGCACGTTGGCCTGTAAGCTAGGATAGCCTCTGGGTAGAAGTTGATGGTAGACAATTATACAAATTCGTGCCATCCAAAGCTGTGAGACTATTCACATAATTTCTATATGGCTATTTTCTGAGATGTGACAATCGTTCAAAAGTGCATTGGTCTTGTAAAATACAGTACAATGTATACATATAATATGGCAAATTAGGATAAATGAATATTGAAATTTAGTTCATAGTTAAACTTAATCATGAATAAATTTGACTATATTAATACCGGTATCATTGTATTAAGTTTCTGATTTATTTTTTTAATAGATCTATAGTATATTGACATTTTATGACACAGGAAATAATAAAATTAATAATTTAACAGAAGAGACTATTTCAAAATAGTCAACAACAGTGTACGACTGTGACGTTATATATAGGTGTACATGTATATGCAAGTATGTTTTCTTTTAGCAATTAGCAATAGTCGGCCCTACATCCGTTAGCATATACTCATTGTTCAAACAAATAGTAAAATAGAACTTATTAAGCAGATACACTGACTGTTTCCATTCCCTGAGAAGTTCAACATTCACACTACTTTAGGGATTATCTTAATATGTACACTATGGCATTGCTTGCCAATAACATATAGCAATAATTGTCGATATCAACGTGCGCGTGTAGTTCATACTATCGATTTAATTTTCTTTTGAAGTTAACAATCGATAAACATATATTATCAAAGGGAATTAGTATTATCTGTAGAATTACCAAAACAATTTTTACACTGACATAAAACAAGAAGTTAATATTATCAATAGGAAATTATGCACGTCAATCGTGTAGATTTGCTAATTCACGTTTTCAATCCAAAGTGGTGTTAGCTATTTAATAGAACAACACATTTTATATTAATACATAAATACAGAAAAATAATATTCATATTTGAAAATTCAGAAATATAAAACTTATTATGAATTAAATCAGCATTAAATCATGTAACATAAATATAAAGTTGACAATAAAACAGATTGGATGTTACTATGTTGTGAGGTGTATAGTGAATACGAGTTTCCAGAGATAGTTTTATGTTACGGTGTGATGTTTTGGGCTTTTTAACACAAGAAAATGTAGTTAGACCAGTATGACAATACAAAATATAATTTAATTCAGAACTATTATGACTCGATATATTTATTTGATTATCTATTGTTCATGCAATATGGTGTTTGATTGTCAATGACATTAATGAACATAAACACTATGTTCCTGTTTTCAATGGGAAGACCAGTTATTAATTAAAATTAAATTAAAGTTGTTGAAATTTTATAGTTTATCGTTACCATTCGCGAATACGCTTCAAGTTTATTCGCCAACTCACTTTTAAAATTAAAATATATGTCGTATTTTTATGTTTCTAATTCTTACTGAAATAAAATGGGTTTTATCAATTCATACCATCATCGAGGCGTGATACCAAACTATGTTTGTGATAGACATTAATTTGTAAACCACGTCTGTAATCCACTTTTACGCCGAGTCCACTCCAAACGTGTGTTAGATAGTAGGTTGAAATCATATCTGCTGTTTCGTAGTTAATTATTAACTGATGTAGATACACCCTGCCGATCGTGTGCATGAGGACAGGAATTAAACCAATGTCTCACAACTGGCTACAAGCTATATATGTTGATAAGAATTATGCTAGATTATAGAGAGCGTTCAGAATTTCTGGTAGGCCTATGTATTAATTCGCTGTAGGCAACTCTTGTTATGTTAAATATTCAGCTGCTATAATTTGGATACTAAAAATTCCTCATAACTTTCACCCATTAAATTATTGTTGAAACTAGTAGGAGAGATCCAAGTTGTCTATATTTTTCATTTTATATATAATATACTGTACACTAGACTAGTAATTTCTATGCATTAATCTACACACACACACACACGCACACACATACACGCACACACAGACACACAGACACACACACACACACACACACACACACACACACACACACACACACACACACACATATATATATATATATGTATATATATATGAGAGAGAGAGAGAGAGAGAGAGAGTGAGAGAGAGAGAGAGAGAGAGAGAGAGAGAGGTAGAGAGAGAGAGAGAGAGAGAGAGAGA